>JASVEL010010927.1:0-92242 GCA_032618575.1 Nicotiana noctiflora
GCCAGCACCTGCCGACCCACCGACCATACCCGGGTCGATTCCGCACCGCGGGCCCGGACTCGCACCGTATTCCGGCAAATGCTCCCGCAACTCGGAGCCGGCACCGCTGCTCATCGGTGTGATACCGGGCCTCAGAGATCCTTAGCTCGCATCTTACCGGTGTGCACAGGCTTGGCTCGGGTGTTGCAGCCATCGCTGCGCATCTTCTTCACAGTGGGGAGGGAATCGCACCCCGTGGCTCACACACCCGAGCCGCTCCCGGCCCGGCTTGCGCCCGTTGCACCGCCCTCCTCGCTTATATGGTTCCGGCCTATGCCCGACGACGAGCGAGCGTCGTTTGGAGAGATTCGAGAGGCTACAGCCTCCGACATTCGGTGGTGCCGAGGGCGAGGACGCCCGGGGTTTTCTTGACGGATGTCGGCCGCATGCTGCGCACCGCGGGTATTCTAGCGTCCAGCGGTGCTTCATTCACCACTTTTCGGTTCGCAGGTGCAGCATTTCAGCGGCGGGAGGATTTCGAGAGGCGTAGGCCCGCCGGGGGCGGTGCCCCTCACTTGGCAGCAGCTTCTCCACGGTATTTTTGGAGAAGTACGTGCCTCGGTCTCGCAGAGAGGAGCTGCGACGTCGGCTCGAGTGGTCGAGGCGAGAGAGACGACGGTTAATCGCACGAGACGAGATTCACGCAGCTGGCCCGTCATGCCACGTGGATGGTTCCTACGAGAGAGAGAGGATTCGGAGATTTATTGATGGTCTTATTTATCCCATCCGCATATTGATGACCCGGGAGAGGGTTTCTACAGCTACCTTTGAGGAGGTGGTTGATGCTGCCCGTCACATCGAGACAGATCGCCGCGAGAGCGAGAGGAGAGAGAGGCTAGGAGGCCTCGTGGTACTGGCAGTTACAGCGGTGCTACGTCTAGGGGCCAATCTCAGCATAGCAGCAGGTCGCTCCTTCGTATCTCACCGGTCCGGACGTGCGAGTCCAGCGGGTTTCATCCGATCGTGGTCGTCAAGGCCGGCGCAGGTTATCAGGGTCAGCAGGGCCGCCGGCAGAGTCAGCCTGCACTGAGTGCTCTTCCAGCTCAGAGCTCTGCTCCTATTTCCTCAGCACAGGGTTCATCTGTAGCAAGGGGTCCTCAGCAGCCCCTTCTTCCATCTTCAAGCCGTTGTTTTGAGTGCGGCGACTTGGACCATATCAGGAGAGAGTGTCCTCAGTGGCTTCGTAAGCGGTCTCAGCAGAGGGATCAGCCCTCGTCTTCTACTCATGTTTCTTCGGCGCCAGCACAGTCGGCTAGGACTGGGGGCCAGGTATCCAGAGGTCGCCCTAGGGGTGAGGATCGTACTGGTGGAGGCCAGGCTCGTTTCTATGCCCTTCCGGATAGAAAGGATGCTAGTGCTTCAGATGCGGTTATTTCAGGTATTATCTCAGTCTGCCATAGGGATGCTTCTGTCTTATTTGATCCCGGATCCACCTATTCTTATGTCTCTACTTATTTTGCACATCATTTGGGTATGACCCGTGGTATTCTTGCCTTGCCCGTACATGTGTCTACCCCAGTGGGGGATACTGTTGTTGTGGATCAGGTATATCGATCCTGTCTTATTACTATTGGGGGGACTGGAGACCCGAGTTGATCTATTACTACCGGGCATGGTAGATTTCGATGTAATTCTAGGCATGGATTGGCTATCTCCTTACCATGCGATTCTGGATTGTCATGCCAAGACAGTCACACTAGCTATTCCAGGTAATCCGAGGATCGAGTGGCGTGGCCTGACTGATTATGTGTCCGACAGGGTGATTTCTTATATAAAGGCTCAACGAATGATTGGCAAGGGTTGTTTATCTTATTTGGCCTTCATTAGAAATGTTGAGGCCGAGACACCCAGTCTTGATTCGATCCCATTGTGAGGGAGTTTCCGGATGTATTTCCAGCAGACCTACCAGGCATGCCGCCTGACAGAGATATTGACTTTGGTATTGACTTGGTGCCGGCACTCAGCCCATTTCTATTCCTCCCTATCGCATGGCACCAGCTGAGTTAAAAGAATTGAAGGAACAGCTTCAGGAACTCTTAGATAAGGGTTTCATTCATCCGAGTGTGTCACCTTGGGGTGCACCGGTGTTGTTCGTGAAGAAGAAAGATGGCACAATGAGAATGTGCATTGATTACAGGCAGTTGAACAAGGTAACAGTGAAGAATAAGTACCCATTGCCTCGTATTGAGGACCTATTTGATCAGCTCCATGGAGCTAGTGTATTTTCTAAGATTGATCTTCGATCGGGCTATCATCAGTTGAAGATCAGGGACTCGGATATTATGAAGACAACGTTCAGGACGCGATATGGGCACTACGAGTTCCTGGTGATGTCTTTCGGGCTGACTAATGCCCCAGCTGCATTCATGCACTTGATGAATAGTGTATTTCGGCCGTACCTTGATTCTTTTGTGATTGTGTTTATTGATGATATTCTGGTATATTCACGCAGCCAGGAGGAGCATGCACATCATTTGAGGGTGGTATTGCAGAGGTTGAGAGAAGAGAAGCTCTATGCAAAATTCACTAAGTGTGAGTTCTGGCTTGATACTGTGGGTTTTCTGGGACATGTAGTGTCCAGTGATGGTATTCGGGTTGACCCACGGAAGGCCGAGGCGGTGCAGAATTGGCCTAGACCTTCCTCAGCTACTGAGATCTAGAGTTTCCTCAGTTTGGTAGGCTATTATCGCTGGTTTGTTTAGGGTTTCTCATCTATTGCTTCACCGTTGACTAAGTTGACACAGAAGAATGCTCCATTTGTGTGGTCCGATGAATGTGAGGAGAGCTTTCAGAAGCTCAAGGAGGCTTTGACCACAGCTCCAGTACTTGTGTTACCATCAGCTTCAGGGTCATATACGGTGTATTGTCATGCTTCTAGAGTTGGACTCGGTTGTGTGTTGATGCAGGAGGGTAGAGTTATTGCATATGCTTCTCGTCAGCTAAAGCCCCACGAGAAGAACTACCCTGTTCATGATTTGGAGTTAGCTGCTATTGTTCATGCCTTGAAGATTTGGAGGCATTACCTATATGGTGTATCTTGTGATGTATATATAGACCACCGTAGCCTTCAGCATTTGTTTAAGCAGAAAGATCTAAATTTGAGGCAGCGGAGATGGCTTGAATTGCTTAAAGACTATGATATTACTATCTTGTACCATCCCGGGAAAGCCAATGTAGTGGCTGATGCATTGAGCCGGAAGGCTATTAGTATGGGCGGTTTGGCGTATATTCCAGTTGGGGAGAGACCCCTAGCAGTTGATGTTCAGGCGTTAGCTAATCAGATGGTAAGGCTGGATATTTCTGAGCCCAGTCGGGTGATGGCTTATGTAGTAGCTCGTTCTTCGTTATATGATCGTATTCGAGAGCGCCAGTATGATGATCCACACTTACTTGTCCTTAAGGACACGAGTTCAGCATGATGATGCTAGAGATGTCACTATTGATAGTGAGGGTGTATTGCGGATGCAGGGCCGAATATGTGTGCCCAATGTTGATGGCCTTCGTGAGTTGATATTGGAAGAGGCCCATAGCTCGCGGTATTCTATTCATCCAGGAGCCGCGAAGATGTATCGGGATTTGAAGCAGCATTACTGGTGGAGAAAGATGAAGAAAGATATTGTGAGCCATGTGGCTCGGTGTCTAAACTGTCAGCAGGTCAAGTATGAGCATCAGAGACCTGGTGGTGTATTCCAGCGCATTGATATTCCGGAGTGGAAGTGGGAAAGAATAACTATGGACTTTGTTAGTGGACTCCCTCGGACAACGAGGAAGTTTGATTCAGTTTGGGTGGTGGTGGATAGGTTGACCAAGTCAGCTCACTTTATCCCAGTGTGTACAACTTATTCCTCAGAGCGGTTGTCGGAGATATTCATCCGTGAGATAGTGAGATTGCATGGAGTTCCCATTTCTATTATATCAGACAGAGGTACCCAGTTTACTTCTCAGTTTTGGAGGACATTTCAGCGAGAGTTGGGTTCGTAGGTAGAGCTGAGCACAGCATTTCATCCACAGACGGATGGGCAGTCTGAGCGTACTATTCAGATATTGGAGGACATGTTGCGTGCTTGCGTCATTGATTTCGGTGGTTCTTGGGCTGATTACTTGCCTCTTGCGGAGTTTGCTTATAATAATAGCTATCAGTCCAGCATTCAGATGGCACCGTATGAAGCTTTATATGGGAGGCGGTGTAGGTCTCCAGTTGGTTGGTTCGAGCCCGGCGAGGCTAGGTTGTTAGGGACAGAGTTAGTCCAAGATGCCTTAGATAAGGTGAAGGTGATTCAGAAGAGACTTCGCACAGCTCAGTCGCGTCAGAAGAGTTATGCAGACCGGAAGGTCCGAGATGTGTCTTATTCAGTAGGTGAGAAGGTGTTGCTGAAGGTTTCGCCTATGAAGGGTGTTATGAGGTTTGGAAAGAAAGGGAAGTTGAGCCCAAGGTTTATTGGACCTTTTGAGGTGCTTAGGAAAGTTGGGGAGGTGGCTTATATGCTTGCTTTGCCACCCGGTTTGTCGGGAGTTCACCCGGTGTTCCATGTATCTATGCTCCGGAAGTATGTCGGAGACCCGTCTCATGTGTTAGACTTCAGCACGATACAGCTAGATGAGGATTTGACTTATGATGTGGAACCAGTAGCCATTTTGGGTCGACAGGTTCGTAAGCTGAGATCTAAGGATATAGCTTCAGTGAAAGTGCAGTGGAGAGGTCGTCCCGTGGAGGAAGCAACTTGGGAGACCGAGCAGGAAATGCAGAGCAGATATCCACACTTGTTTGATGCTCCAGGTATGTTTCTTAACCCGCTCGCGGACGAGCGTTTGTTTAAGTTGGGGAGAATGTAACGACCCGGCCCGTCGTTACGGGAATTTACCACCCCGTTACCTTGCATTTACATACATTATGCTTTTAAAAAACAAGTATTAGAGTATATCGGGTGAGTTAGGAGTGATTTGGATTGAAAATGAAACAAATAGCATGTTTGAAGAAAGCTTGAATATGAAAAGTCAACCAAGAGTTGACTATTGAGTTAGAGTGCTCTGAACCGGATTCTGATGATTCGACTAGTTCCGGGGATCATTTATGACTTAGGAGAACAATCGGAATTGAATTCGGAGGTCCGGTGTAGTTTTAAGCTTGAATTGGCGAATGTTGAATTTTGGCGAAAACCGGATGGTAGGTGATATTTTGATCCGGGGGTCGGAATGGAATTCCGACAATTTCTGTAGCTTCGTTATGTGATTTTGGATATGTCTGCAAATTTTCAGGTCATTCGGACATCGTTTGATCGGGTTTTGGATTGAATGTTAGTTTTGAAAGTTTTGAATAAACATAGGCTTGAATCCGTGGTTAATTGATGATTTTGATGTTTAGGATGGTGTTTTTATGATTGGAACAAGTTCGAATAAGGAATTAGGATGTGTTGGTGTGTTTGAATGAGGTCCCGGGGGCCTCGGGGTGTTTTCGGATGGTTAATCGGGAGCAAAATATGGAAAATTGCAGAAAAATGGTGCTGCTTCTGTTGTTTCCGCTCCTGCGGAAATTTGGGCGCAGGAGCGGGTGCGCTGAAGCGGAAAGGAGCCGCAGAAGCGGCGACCGCAGAAGCGGAAGGGGAGCCGCTGAAGCGGAAGCGCGGAAGCGGACTGGGAGCCGCAGAAGCGGCCTTCGCAGAAGCGGAAGGGGAGCCGCTTGGGCGAGTCCGCAGAAGCGGACGTCTAGCCGCAGAAGCGGAACTATCCGCAGAAGCGGTCCAATCTCCGCAGAAGCGGACGCGTAGGAGCGGAAATATTTCCGCAGAAGCGGAAATCGCTGTAAGTTAAGTGTATCAGAAGTTAGAAAATTTCATAAACATTTTAACATTTGGGGGTCTCGGCTTAAGGGCGACTTTGGGCGATTTTGAGGAAGAAATCAAGGGAAATCATCAGGTAATCAACTATGAACTCATATTATGATTAGTATTGATAATATCATGCAATTATATCATGAAAATTGAAGAATTGGGGTGATTCATGGAAGATTTAACCCTAGGCTTGAACTTTAGAAAATCAAGGTTTTGAATGACCAATTGGAGTCCGATTTTGGTAAAATTGATATGCTTAGACTCGTATTGAGATGAGGGTTCCGGATATGTGACTTTCGTAAATTTTCGAGAATCGTACCGAAAGTCGGGTTTTACCAACTTGGTGTAATGTTGAGAATTTCATATGAATTGAAGTGGGTTATGATTCTTTGACCCGTATTTGATATAATTATTATTATTATTTGACTAGATTCTACGCACGAGGCAACGAAATTCAAGGGAAAAGGCATCGCGGACGATTCGACGACCGGCTAGAGGTGAGTAGTTTGTGTATATTGTAGCCTGAGGGTTCGAAACCCCGGCTTAGCACATTGTGACGCTAATAGGGCGTGGCTCGCACACCGTGGCAGGTGCGGGATTGATTGTGATTGGGGATTGAGACTTGGTCCATCCCGGGAATGAATAATATGTGGTTAGTGTTGGAAATACACTGTATTTGCTATATTTGTGGGCTGTAAGCCTTGTTTGGGGCCTTGTGCCGATCCTGTAGCGTCCTTAGAGGACAATATTTATGTGATAGCTAAAGATTTGCTTAAATCACTGATCTCAGTCCTGGAAATTGTAATCACACTTTTGAAATGCTAAGTCACCGGTTTTTACAAACCTAATAAAGATAAAAGTATTTTTCATAAATTATGAATTGAGAACTGGAAATAAGGAAAATGAATTGTTTTGTGACTTAAATGCTTATTGTGGACTGAGTATGGGATCGGGCTGCACGCCGCAGTGGTTGATATGAGGATCGGGCTGCACGCCGCAGTAGTATTGCGCTTGGGCTGTAGGAGCCCCTCCGGAGTCTGTACACACCCCCAGTGAGCGCCGTCGACGTTAAATGGGATCGGGCTACACGCCGTAGCAGTTTTGTGCATTGCATTGCATCTGTATTTGTTGGATTACTCTGTGGTAGTGGTATTGTATTATTGTTGCTAGTTCGTAGGAGATTCGGACTGTAGTGTAGCTTCATATTGTGGTATTTTGTGGATTTCTTACTGTCAGCTACATGTATATATTTGTTACTCACCGAGTACTTAGTACTCACCCCTACTCCCTGCACCTTTTGTGTGCAGACTCAGGTACACAGGAGCAGTAGACGGACATCTCCAGCGTTTACATTGTCACATCGAGTTGTTGAGGTAGCTGCCTACGTTCGCAGAGCCTAGCTTCTCCTCTCATTCCAGTTGTTATTGTATATTTTGTATTCAGACTTGAGTACTTCTATATCGTACTCTCTATTTCCTATTGGGTTTTGTTAGAGGCTCTAGACTTGTGACTCCGGATCTTTGGGAGTGTCAGTATTTTGTTCAGTATTATTACTATTGGAGTTCTTAAACTCATATATTCTTCATGGGTTGTCCATTTGGGACGGATATCTGTGTGTTAATTGAATTGTTGGTCTGGCTGGCCTAGCTTGATTGTTGGGCGCCATCACGACCGGATTTGGGTCGTGACAATACCAGTGGAAAACAATGGTGAAAGGCTTGTGAACGAAAAGTCGTCAAGGAGGGCGAGGAAGCAAGAAAGGGAAAAACTATCCCAGCAGGAATATCATCCCCAGCAAATAATAATATCCCCAGCAAGTTTTGACAAAGAAACACAGAGCAAGGAAAGAGGAGGAGAACCATCCCCAATAGGAGCGTCACAACCAATCACCGCGTCTTGAACTAACAAATGTTTCTTTGATTTGAAGCAGGAAAAAGAAATGACATTGATAGCGGAAAAGCATTCCACAAAGAAGATGATCAAATTGGGGCAGCAAATTTTCTCTCATTGCGAAAATTTTCTTGAAATCAAATACCCAATTGGTAAAGATAGAAGGTAACAAAAGATTCTGGGAGGAAGGAAAATACCAACTTCGAGTGGAATAGTCTTGAAAGAGGCCAGACAATACGAGGAAGTGATCTTTGATCCCGGGTTATCCCCAACAGCTTTGAAAGAAGCCAGTTAACACGAGAGAATGATCTTGTAACCAGATTTATCCCCAACAGCTTTGAGAGAAAGAAAACAACAAGCTGCGGCAAAGGAAGTTATACCCCCAGCAAGCAGAACAAAGTGAGGGAATTTGTGTTCAGAAAAGCAAGAGGCATGTATCATCCCCAGCAGTTCGCAAGAATGAAACACTGAAAAGTTCCCCTGGCGACATTATATCCTACAGTTTTCAAGAGAGCAAAGTGCGAGTCTTGAAGGAAGTTGGAAGAGGAGAAAGGGGGTTCCTCGACAGTATAGTCACCAATGGACAACATTTCAGATCCCCAGCGATCTCAAAAGCAAATAGAAGTTTTGAAGAAAATGGAAAGGGAGGTAATAAAGAAAATCTTCCCAGCAGCATTATCCCCAACATGTAAGTGAACAATTCTAAAGATGTCCCCAGCAGTCAAGAGGGAAAACAACACTACCCAGGAGGAAAGCAATTTCAAAACAAGGTAATTCAGAAAAAGGGATGTTTTAAGAGGTGAGGCAGGAAGAAGAAAGTGGTGTAGGAAGCGAAGGAAGGTGACAGGGATGGGATGAAGTTATCGAATCATTGTTGAAGTCAGGTGCCCACCTGAAGAATGGAATGACGATTTATTTTAAAGCTTGTTATTGAAGTCAGGTGTCCACCTGAAGAATGGAATGGCGATTTATTTGCTTGTTAGTTGAAGTCAGGTGCCCACCTGAAGAATGGAATGGCGATTTATTTTAGAGATTGTTATTGAAGTCAGGTGCTCGCTTGAAGAATGGAGTGACAATTTATTTTCAAAGTTTGTTATCGAAGTCAGGTGCCCGCCTTAAGAATGGAGTGGCGATTTATTTTCAAAGTTTATTATTGAAGTCAGGTGCCCGCCTGAAGAATGGAGTGGCGATTTATTTTCAAAAAAGTTGTTATTGAAGTCAGGTGCCCGCCAGGAGAATGGAATGGCGATTTATTTTCAGGGTTGTTGTTTAAGTCAGGTGCCCTCCTGAAGAATGGAATGGCATTTTACTTTAAGTTTTAAGTGAAATTTTAAATCATTATTGGAGTCAGGTGCCAGCCTGAAGAACGGAATGTCGTTTTACTTTAAGTTTTAATTTAAGTTGTTTTTGAAGTCAGGTGCCCGCCTGAAGAATAGAAAGGCGTTATTTTTTTAAAGTGGAAATTTTAAATCATTATTGAAGTTAGGTGCCCGACTGAAGAACGGAATGGCATTTACTTTAAGTTTTAATTGAAGTTTTAAACCATTTTTGAAGTCAGGTTCTCGCCTGAAGAACGGAATGGCGTTTTACTTTAAGTTTTGATTTAAGTTGTTTTTGAAGTCAGGTGCCCGCCTAAAGAATAGAAAGGCATTTTTTAAGTGGAAATTTTAAATTATAATTGAGGTCAGGTGCCCGTCTGAAGAATGGAAAGGCGTTATCTTTTTAAGTAGAAGTTTTAAATTATTGTTGAGGTCAGGTGCCCGCCTGAAGAGAGGAATGGCATTTTAGTTTTCAAAATTGTTGTTGAAATCAGGTGCCCACCTGGAGAACAAGGGAATACATTTCAAGTTTTAGCAGTCAGGCACCCACCTGGAGAACAAGGGAAGTATACTGCAAATTTCATCTTTCAAGTTTTAGTCTTTGGTAACATAACACGTCCAGTCACCAAACTGGGGTAAGAAATTTTCTTTGTTTGTTATTTTGTTGAAATCAGGCGCCCACCTAGATATCTTTGTTTGTCTATTTTGTTGCAATCAGGAGCCCACCTGGAGAACAAGGGAGTACTTTTCAAGTTCAGCAATAAGGAGCCCACCTGGAGAATAAGGGAATACTTTTAAAGTTCAACAATCAAGAGCCCACCCGGAGAACAAGGGAACACATTTCAAGTTCAGCAATCAGGCGCCCACCTGGAGAATGAGAGAAGACAGTTCATGTTTTAAGGGAAGGCAATTAAAGTTTCAAAAGAAGATAGCACAAATTTCAAGGGAAAGCAACAAGGTTTAAAGAAAGATAGTTCGAATATTGGCAATCGGGTGCCTACTTGGAGATAAGGGAATTCACTTCGGAGTGCAATGCAAGTTAGCAACAAAAGAAGCTCGCGACGAGAATGCGAGTCAACAGTCCGAGATGATCAACAGAAGTTAGTCGCAATGAAAAAGGGCAAGGAGTTAATTCAAGTGCAGAAGTTGATGAAAGATGTGGTGTGCTCAAGACATGGCCGAGGTCACAAGCACTGCATACCTGGTCTTGATCCGAAAAACTAGCACCTGCAACTAGCAAGCATCAAGGTTCAAATTTAGAGTCTGCATGAAGCACCAACCAATGCTCAAGATCAAGCTTCAGAAGACTTATAGATAGGAATCTTGTAACTAGTAGCTGATAGGCTTAGTTAGCCTTTTTCATGTTTTGATTTTTGATGTAATAGCAACACCACAGACCGGAACCTCGACGGAGCGGAACCTCGGCGGAACGACACCTCGACTGGCTCTCCACCTCGGCATACTCCATATTCTCACTCACTTTTGAACTACACGTGGCCTGATTCCTTTATAGCCAAGGATATGTAGGCAGCTCAGATACAAGGGCTTGGTCACATCCTCTTCTTTTTAGTTTAGTCTCTCTGAATAAGGGTCGGGTCAAAACACTTGTCTAGTCATTCTTTGTCTGAAAACTCTTTGTGTTTTCAGTCAAAGAGGGGCAACTGTAGACGCGTGATTTTTGCCCCTCTCCGAGATTTTTTATATTTTTAGCGTAAAATATTTAGTTTTGTCCTAATATAGCTATCTTAGCTAATTTTGACTATTTTACTTTATTTTTACCTAAAAATAAAAAATAGCTATATATATATATATATATATATATATATATATATAAAAATAAAAAATAGCAACAAAAAAATATGTATATATAGTTTTTGTTTTGTAGTCATTTTAAAATTAAAAAATACAAAAAATAATACTTTATATTTTTATCTTTATTAAAAAACAAAAATTACAAAAATAATTTTATTAATATTTTGTAGTCATTTTAAACTTAAAAATACAAAAAATAGTACTTTATATTTTTATTTTTATATAAGAAAAACAAAATAATATAATTAGTATTTTGTGGTTACTTTAATCTTAAAAAATATAAAAAAATAGTTTTATTTTAATTATGAGTCTTATAGTTATTTTGCTTGTATATGATTAATTAAATAATACCGTGTACTTATTCTCGATTTCGGGCGAAGAATAATATTCGGGTTCAAACTACTCGATTTTAAGCATAATTTTCGGACCTCGCCCATAATAATCCGAGTCCACCACACATGGAGAATACAGACAAAACACATCCATAACCCATGTGAGACCCATCACTCTTTACCCAACCCATGTGACCCCCTCTAGTTTTGGTCTTCACATTTTTACAAACACACCCACATGCACACATGTAGACATGACACAAAAGAAACATTTTATATGGAAAAGATTATTTGAAAAGGGATACATACACATGCATATATATGAAAGGGACGTTTTAACAAAGGGAGGATTTTTTCTAAGCACAGAGTTGCTTACTGTTGTTTTGTGGACTATTTCCGTGAGGTTAAATTGGTTAGAATAAAGAGAAATGGGTTTTCATTACTAAAAAACATTCACCAGCTTGTTTAAGTTGGAGGATTTTTCTGCGTCTTTCTAAAAAAACAGAAAACAAAATAAAAAATACTACAGTATATTCTCTATTTTTGAACAGGAGAAACAATACATACAATACAATATATTGTTCATCATCTTCTTCATCGCTGAAGAAGACGATCGACCAAGAAGCTCCGTCACCACCCTCGCCACTGTCACAACCAGCAGCACACTCGAACCCTGCGACATCACTTCAGTTGCGACACACGAAATACACACGCACACAGGTGCAACGAGGGCAGCAATAGTGAAAGATCGGGATAGAAAGGGTGGTGACGAGTGGCATCCTAAAGGTCGATGAAACAATAGTCTCGATGTAGGTTCGTTCGAGCTGTCCGTCTGTGAATCCGAGGTGCCGACGCCGTCGTTGAATGCTGTTGTGTTTCCGGAAAGCTCGAGTTCATTGCCGTCTATGGGTTTCCGTCCGTGGTTCCACTTCGAGTTTCCGTTCCAGCCCGTTCCACAATTTTGCTCGAATAATTGTAAATCTCAGGTTCATTTTGAGACCCAATCTTGAACTCTACATCTTTATTTCCTCTTATATGAATATGTTCTGCAGTTTATTTGGCATTTTAATTAATACTATGTGATAGTCTTAAACTCTATATCTTTTATTTCCTCTTATATTAATATGATGTGTTAGTTTATTTGGCATTTTAGTTAATATTATGTGATGATAATGGAGAGATAGTGAATAGAAAGTACAGAAAGATGGTAAAAAAAACGTGTAAATGAATAGAGTGTAGATGATTCTGAAATTTAGAATAATAATTTGGAATTATGTTATTACAAAAATGCCTTTTGTATATAATCCTTCGAAATCGAGGCATGCTATTTAGTGAATTTTTATGGCCCTCGCAAAGCTAAAACGCGTTAGTTGCTTAGGTGTGTATTTTAATAGTATTACTTTCCTAAACTCGGGTGCACATTTATGTGACCCAAATCCAAATCTCAATAAAGTCGAAATGTGTCAATAATCACGGGTACATTGATTGTAACGTGGTTTGAGAGGCATTTTCATGATGTTGCAATTCTTTTACTAAATAATGAATAATAATATTAAAAGCGATTAAAGGTTAAAATTTGCACATAAGTTAAAGCATGTTAGTAAATAAGATAAATAGGCCAAATATGATAATTGAGCGACCGTGCTAGAACCACAGAACTCGGGAATGCCTAACTCCTTCTCCCGGGTTAACAGAATTTCTTATCCGGATTTCTGATTCGTAGACTGTAATATAGAGTCGATCCTTTCCCCGATTCGGGATTCAAACCGGTGACTTGGGACATCATAAATATCCCAAGTGGCGACTCTAAATCTCTTAATAAACAAATCCCATTTCGATTGTCCTTAAATTGGAAATACTCCCTCTACCACGCCCTTCGCGGGGGGTGCGGTAGCGCCAAAAGGAGGTGTGACACCAAGCACCCTCTTAGATCTAATCATCACGCCCGTCTTTGCAAAGTTTCATCGGCATATTTCGTTAATGGTTCCTTAACTACATATGGCATGATTCCTATAAAACCAAAGAAAAGGCAGCTCAGAAACCAGAGCACGGTCGAAATCCTTTCACAATCGCCATTTTTCGTCAAAATTGGCCATCTTATCTTTACCCGACAACTCTTTCATCCTCCCCGGGTAAAGAGGAACATCTGTTGATACCCAATTTTTCCTTATGTATTTTTATACTCAAAATACTTTCTAAATAGCATGTATATGCATATATAAGCATCCACAAAGATTTTGGTATTTTCCACATTGTTTTAGGATTTTTAAAACCAAGTTATGGCCTATTTTGCACTATAAAATCCAATATTTATTCCCAAAACTTGTCATTTTGGTGAATAATTTATTTTTATTCTCAAAATTATACAAAAATACAATTTACATGATTTTACAAGTCCGTTTGGTATTTTTAAATTAAAACTGCATGAAATTATAATTTTAGCCTATTTCTCAATTTAATAGCATTTGTAATCAAAAAATCATTCCGAATATTTTAAATTTGCACTTATGAATTTTTCATTAACTCAGTATTTTTAATTTTATTTCTAACATTATTTACTATTTATAAAAATCGAAATTGGAGAAAATTGGCTATTTAAATTGTAGCCCATTTTACTTTCAATTGTAACCAAATTGTGACCCCAATCCTAACCCCAAATTAAACCCAATTATACAACCCAATTCCATTTCTTACCCGACCGAGACCCAATAAAATTAACCCGCCCAGACCCTATTTTAAATCATGGCCATTGATTGTTTTAATCAACGGTCCATGTTTTCCCTTTCCTTTTAACACATCCCAACCCCCAAACCCTAATCACTTCTCACAGACAGCCGCCCTTGTATCCCCTTCGTCCCAGAAATTCTCTCAACTCCCCTCCGAAAACCCTAGCCCCTTTTCACTGGCCTCCGACATTATTTCACCAGAAACCATGGCCTCTCAGTCCCTATGTAACCTATATCTACCCCCACTCACCCTTATCCTCCTTTTGCATGAAGATTCAAGGTCTGCACTTGAAGACCCCGTCTCAGAAGCTCTCCGATTCAAGTTCTATGGCCATCTCCGGCTCATCTCCGGCAAGTCCTAGCCTTGTGAGTCCATCTCCGACTCAGGACCAGCTCTTTCCAGGCCTTTCTAATCTTCTAGGGTTTTCTTTAAAACCCTAAGCCTTCGAGGTTTTCCTATTTTTCTCTAAGATCTACTTTCGATACGTGCCATTTCTAATATTGTTTAAAGTATTTTCCACATCTTTTCCGATTTTTTCTTTCAAAACTGTTCATCTTCTCAAAACCTAGGGTTTCCTTGATTTCTTACATTATATCTACTTTGTTGTAACTCCTGAGTGTTTTCGTTATGATTTCTATGTATTTTCTTTACTGTATTTTCTTCCTAGGCTTTCCGAGTAGTTTCTTTATTGTACTTTTCTTTCCTTATGTCGTCCTTGAAATATTTGGTCCTTTGAATTTTCCTGAGTTGCTTTGCCTGATTCTCTATGCTTTCGTCTTTTTACCTTAGATCTGTGGAAGAAACCCTAGATTTTGAAGGGTTTTTCAAACTACCTGTGTGCGATTGTTTTGCTTCCTATTTGATTTCACAACTATAATTTTCTAAGTTCATCTCATGTTCTCTGATTCTTGCTAAGCTTTGCGTGAACTTCCGATTTCACCCATGGCTATGTTCTTCTACTTTTGATTACACGACTACTCTGTTTGTTTAGGCTTAGCCTTGCATGTTTAAGTTTATGCATCCTTTATAGTCAAACCTTTTTTTTCTCTCAAAATAACCCTAAATTTTGAGGGTTGATTTCATACAATCATTATGTAAGCTTATTTGATTTTTTTCTTGACTAGTTTGGACCTATTTTCTGATTTAATTCATTATTAAGTTCGAATCTTGAATTCCTTGATTTACTATGTGATTATTGATTTATTATTACCTTATTTACCTAAATCGAGTATTTTAAAACTTCTCTTATGTATTTACCCTTTTATTTCATAACATGATACTTGATTTTCTTTCTTTAAATAAATCTCTGCCCTTATTATTCTAGTTCGAACTCCATGATTAAAGGGGTTCCCTTATCCTGATTGATTATGATTGATACTGAGTTATTTCCTTGACTTAGTCCTTGTCTGCTTTCAAACTATAAATACCCTACTCTTCTTCTTTAAAAAATATGAACAATTATCAATTCACATACACAAAAACGCTTTCTTCTCTTCTCTTCTCTGCTACTTGTTCTGCTGCTTGGATTTAGCCGGCTGAAAGCCAGTAGGATTCTACCTTCCTTACTTTCTTTACTGTTTGAATTTGCAACTGGTATGTCCATGATTTAAATACTATCTCCAAACTGCGTGTTTATTTACCCTTTTATATGTTATGTTCGATTTTCTTACATTATGCAATTATATTTCAACATGCCATATCCATACCACATATTCCCATGATTTTAATTCTGTTATGATTGTACATCCCTACCTCCTATTCCCATGACTTTGATTCTGTTATGCTTGTATTAATACTTTCCTGTACATCCCTACCCCATATTCCCATGACTTAACTCTGTTTGTGGGTACAAATGCTTCCTTATCAATCCCTTCCCCCAACCCCTTTATGTGTGAGTATTGTTTTAGACTAGGGTGGCAGTCTATTGCCGTCCCTAGTTTAGAACCATGTTTCCCTAAACCTGCGCTCAAATCAGTCTCATTCCCTTAATCCCTGATATGTGTAGAGCTCGACTCAAGTCTAGTGGTGTCCTAATAACCATTCATGCCTAAGTCTGACTTTCTCAAGTCTGCTCTTATTTATTCAAACCATGTAAAGGTTCAGAGATGTGCCAGCCCCACTCGTGGCTGGGCATACCATCCTTTGCTTTGGTCTTCCTATAGTTCCCCCCACTTCACACTTATTCCTAGTTCTTTAAGTCCTGCCCCCTATGGTAAGCCATGCTTAAGGACCCTTGAACTTCCTTTTAACTTGGATGCCTAAGGGTGGATAATTACACACATTGCACTACTCAATTTAATCTCTAGGGTATAAGCATTGTCTGGGCTTCCTGAAAGCCTTGGAGCTTTGAAACACTCTAAGAGAAGGCTTTGAACCTGGAATCCGAATTTGGTGAAACACATGTTATTGGATATCAAGATTGAATTAGGCAGGTCGGATCTAGCTGTAGGATGTGATGTATTTTTTTATTTACTTTATTTTCACTAATAATTTTGTAAAAAGAAACTCGGTGAAATATTAGTAAAGGGCATGGGAGGGGTTTACTTTATTGAATGTTGTTGACATCCAATTTTGACCCTTTTTTTTACAAACTATTTTTTTAAGCTTATAATATTACTAATTATTTAAGAATAATTATTTTACCTTTATTATCCCAAGATAGACCTAATTAGTATCATTAATTTTACTATTGTTATTGAAAATGTTGGTTTATATTTAGTCAACAATGGCATACTGAAAATATTGGTTTAGGTTTAGTCAACAATGGCATGCTGTCACGACCCCAAATCCGGTCGTGATGGCGCCCAGCACACTGCTAGGCCAGCCCGACCAATCAACAATAACCACGGAGCCACAAGCTCACTTTATCCAATTTAAGCATAACAGTGATAGATATATTTAAAACAGGGAACCAAGTCCCAACATGTTCCGACTCCCATAGACCGAAGGGTCAAGAGTCATGAGCCTCTAAAGAACATAAGTGTAATAAGGTTTACAACCAAAGCTCAGAGCGGAAAGAAATAACAATACATAATCAAAGACAGTAGGAAGGAATATCGGGTCGTGCGGACGACGGCAGCTACCTCAAAGTCTCCATAGAATGGCGATAACACAAGCAGCTGCGATAGCTCAACTGCCCTCCTAATCCTGTATATCTGCACACACAAAAATGCGGGGAGTGGGGTGAGTATATTTCAACTCAGTGAGTAACAAAAATAAACAACGACTGGAAGTGAGAACACCTGTACTATCACTATACAGTTCTAAGGGTAACCTCATAGGTACGTCATCACTATAATGAATACCCCCAATATCCAGTCCACATCTATGCCATCTAGGTCCCACACTGACCACATTCTCACTCATACCACTACGGTATACAACTACCTCAATATATATGGAGACATATACATATGTCTATATCATATCAGTATTTTAGTATATATATGAATATCCATAAGTATAATGCTGCGGCGTGCAGCCCGCTCCAATACATATACCGCTGCCGCGTGCAGCCATTTAACGTCGACGGCGCTCACTGGGGGTGTGTGCAGACTTCGGAGGGGCTCCTTAGGCCCAAGCGCTATGATACAGTGGCGTGCAGCCAGGTCCATCATATATTACTGCGGCGTGCAGTCCGATCCAAATTATATATATATATACATATAATATTATACTACCGCGCTTACTGGAATGTGTGCAGACTCAGACTCCGAAGGGGCTCCTACAGCCCAAGCGCAATAATACTGCGGCGTGCAGTCCGTCCCACATGTATATTACTGCGGCGTGCAGCCCGATCCAATATATATATACTGATGCGGCGTGCAGCCCGATCCAATATAGGTATATATATATATAATACCTCGCAATGGGTCCTCGACCCTATCCCAGTCAATATAGACCTGGCCTCTCAGGCTCACTCAGCTAGAATAAGGAATGTCTACCTCCAAGTACACATCTAGTATTGGCTCATGATATGCTATACAGTTATAACTATGGCTGAGTTTATGTATCCAACATGATATACTACGGCTGGGTGTATGTAGCCAGCATGATTTAAGGGTCGCCTAATTCTACAGGTCCCCTAATGTTCTACAAATCGGCACAAGGCCCCAAACATGGCTATTAGCCCAACTATACATTTATAATCTCATTATCAGTCATAATACACAGAATACTATTAGTCGGGAATGACCAAGTCCAATCCCCAAATCACAATGCCACCACGCCCGTCTCATGACGTGTGTCTCATCTCTACATAGCACTGTAAAGTGCAAGTACAGGGTTTCAAACCCTCAGTACATTATTTATTACCAGCACTCACCTCGATCCGATAGAAGCCTTAATCCGCCTTGCGCTCGCCTCGCAATTCAATCACCTTGAATGTCGAATCTGCTCAAAATCAATGAGAATACATCAATATAGGCTAATTAAACACAACCCAGTCGAAATAACTCAATTTACATCAAAATTCCCAAAGTTGCCAAAACCCGAGCCCCGGGCCCACATTCCGAAAATTTATGAAATTCACATTTCTGGAACCCTCGTCTCGCCACGAGTCCGTACATATAAAATTTACCAAAATCGGAGTTCGATTGGCCTTTCAAAACCCAATTTTTTGTTTTCAATATCTAGGCCACAATCCTTCACAATTTCAACCCAAATTCATGAAGATTGATGTTAACCCTACCATAAAATGATGTTTTTGAGTCAAGAAACTTACCTCCGATGAATACCCGATGATTTCCCAGCGTTTTCCCGTGATTTCTTCTCTCTAGGGCTCAAAAATGGTGCTTTGGGGTGTGTGAACCCGTAATGAAATGTTTCTGGACTTAAACTCACTGCCTGGGCCATTTACTCTACGCGATCGCAGCACTGGGCTCGCGATCGCGATGCACAGCTTCTGGGCGGCCAACTTTCCTCTACGCGATCGCGTGAGCCTGGACGCGATCGCAGTGCTCAACTCAGCGACCCTACGCGATCGCATCAAAGGGGTCGCGATCGCACTGCTCAAGAACACGACCTTACGCGATCGCATCGACCGACCCGCGATCGCGATGCACAAACACTCAACCTCACGCGATCGCATCGCTACTTCTGCGATCGCGAAGAGCAATCTCCCAGCCTCATCTCAATACCCTACGCGATCGCAGTCTCAACCTTGCGATCGCAGAACTTCCCAGCCTAACCCTACGCGATCGCAGACCTAGCTTCGCGATCGCGAAGCACAAAAATCTTCTGCACTAATTGCAGCAGAAACAGCAGTGCCTTTGGCACAAATTGGTCCGTTTGGACCCCCGAATTCATCCCGAGGCTCCCGGGACCCCAACGAAAACCACCAACATACTCCAAAACACGATACGAACTTGTTCCAATCAAAAAACACCATCCTAAACATCAAAATCACCAATTACACACGGATTCAAGCCTAAGTTTCTTTAAAATTTCCGAATTGCTCATTCAATCAAAAACCCGACCAAACGACGTCCGAATGACCTGAAAATTTGCAGACATATCCAAAATCACATAACGAAGCTACAGGAATTGTCGGAATTCCATTCCGACCCCGGATCAAAATCTCACCTACCGTTCGGATTTCGCCAAAATTCAACCTTAGCCAATTCAAGCCTAAAACTACACCGGGCCTCCAAATTCAATTCCGATTGCTCTCCTAAGTCATAAATGATCTCCCAAAACTAGTCGAATCATCAAAATCTGATTCCGAGCACTCTAACTCGATAGTCAACTCTAGGTTGACTTTCCATATTCAAACTTCCTTCAAACATGCTATTTGCTTCATTTTCAATTCAATTCACTCCTAACTCACCCGATAGGCTCTAACACTGATATAAAAGCAATAAAACATGTAATTGCAACATGACGGGGTGGTAATTCCCGTAACGATAGGCCGGGTCATTACATTCTCCCCAACTTAAACAATCGCTCGTCCTCGAGCGTACTGAGAGTTGTACTAGAAGCAACCCAATAGCTGAATGACCTTACCAAGCATATATTAGGGCGATCATACGTCACCCTATCTCACATAAGTCCAAAAACACCATATAGTCAAAATTTCACAGACCATCTGGACCATAAATCACATTGCACTTTCTGAAATCATATGCCAAATGCAAATCCCATGCCTATACTCAGGATGCACTCGAATCCACTGCAATAACCCATATTCACTACTCCGGGTGAGATCATATGATGTATCAACCAACCCAATCACTCGAGACAATAGTCTCTAATCACACAATTTCCCATGATAACCAAATACCAACTGAAAAACCCTTTTTCATTAGATAGAGTCTTGTTCCAACACCTTCATATCATGCCCACGGTAACCGAACACGCGATATATCGAACCCATCTCTCGGGTCAACCATTCATGAATCCATTTCCCTTTTAATTGATACTACAACAGAATTTTGGAGTCGAACCTCAATATTACCTTTCTAACCAGTTGAAATCACATATACTCACACTCATTATTGGCTCCAATGATCATTTCGATTATAACACACCGCACTGGTGATATGACACCTCAACACCGGCCTAAGCCACGATGAGCACAACACAGGCTCCAATAAGAAACGTCTGATCATACTCAAATCCTAACAACCAACTCAAACAAAAGAGCCGTAGCTCAATTCCTCTATACCATCATAACATAAAACTGAGATCTCGTCTCACATCATAGGAATTAAGTACCTAACTCCTTCTCGAAAGGTCATAACATCACGTGGCCTTGTTACAACTCATGATTCTATCCAAACACTATTACTCATGGAGCACCTCAAGTCACCATGCTCAAAACGGTCAGCCACACACATATCTAGGTCTGAACTCAAGCAATCAATCACACCTGCGGTGATACAATGATATACGCTATCAAATCTTGAAAGGACACCACCGATGTGCTATTCCCGAGCGATGCCCAATACGGACTATTCCTCAGAAGCTAGGAAGTACTGTATACACGGTAACATACCACTAACTACATTTTCACAATATTCTGTTGCGGCGTGCAACCCGTTCCAACAACATACATGTGGCGGCGTGCCACCCGATCCAGATACCATACATGTGGCGGCGTGCCACCCGATCCACGAATACACCTAGCAAAGGGAATGCACATCGAGACAAGTCGCTCATCGCAACAACATATACATAGCCTCAAGCTCGTCCACCTGCATTGTACCCGTCAAAGTTCCCCAATACTGGAACTGAAACAATGGTAGATACCTCTACACTAACATCCACCCCTAAGGTCCAATTAACAAAGCAATACCTACCAGCTGTCCGCTGGTCCTGGGTACAACTACTCTGTTGGAGCATACTTTGATGTTTTTCTGCTACGCAATTTGTGTCATTTTCCGACATAGTTCATATCACATTAGTCTGGACAAACTAGCCCAATGACGACCAATAAGCAATCAAGTATCATAACCCAAGTTGAGAGAAAAAGCCATTAGAGCTTCTGATTTTCGATAATCACAAAACGGTGTCGATACTCATGATATACAACCACTGCATAGGCGGACTAACGAGAACTTCAAGTCTCCAACACATATGTAACACATGAATCGCTATACCTGGTTCCACACTCCACCGTACGAATACATAACGCACATCAAGTGTCCATTCATACCACGACGGCCATTCAGAAATTTCACTATGCCATCAACGACTCAGTTATTATAGTCGATCCAACAAGAGAATACCACCATACCACTGGATATCATCATTTTACATTACCTTGTCCTTTTTGGATCATATTCCCTGCCAAGTTAATAGAATAGCAGTACCATTTTCTTAAATTATCAGAAAGATCGATTCTTAATTCACCTGCAGCTGTCCGCGCTGCTCAATAATTTTATTGACTTCCCATATATTATGAACCGATCTCAAAACCTTGAATATACCCTTATCAACTTTCCATAACACATCGTGTATACCATATCACACTAAGACAACATGGAAATTCATATCCCTTTCCTCCGCCTCAATATCGGCGCACTCCACTAGTCAAGGACTTTCGTGATCCCATATAGAAGAAAAACTCATTACACATTCCACGCTTCGCATACCGACAGGAATATACTCATCTTCAAACCATGATAAAACACATCACGAACTATTTCTTCCCATTCGTTGCATAAGTTTAACTGCCAGGACTGAGTCCTTATACCCATATCAAGTTACACAACTGCCAGCACTCAAGAGCTTTGCTGCAATGTCTGCAAGACTCATTACTTCAACCACATACGAGGAATCAATCGTATTCCTTTTTATACCATTCTGGTTTATTAACAAGTTGTTCCATTTACCCAGTTTCCTTTCTGATTCATCTCTAATTTCATATCAGTCTTTACTATAGTACCATAATACATCAACTCATGTTACCACATGAGACTCGTACACAAGACCACACGGTCTAAGACCCAAAGGCCACTGAATACTCTCTCAATGTTAACCAAAAGTACCACATTCTACAATACTTTATTTCGATGAACCTCTTGCGATTTGAATTCGTTATCATTACCTTCCAATACGGATTACATAGAATCACGGATTTAAAAAATATAATAAAACACAAGTACCGATCTCTTCTAACGAAACCACCATCTTTAGCCACATGCACAATCTTAAGACACCTGACTGTTACAAGTAAAATCTTGAACACCGTAAACAATTCTCGGGCGTCAGTCATCCTTATTCAGCTGTAATTCAACTGTCTTATTGAACAGAACCACTCGTGCCTTATTAGAACTCTGACACTACAGATCATGATTTCATACGGATACAATTAGCTATCTTTTTTTTCTATACACCGAACATTCTTTACCAACATAAGTTTACAACACCCTAGTACTTCATCAGATCTACGAAGCACCATAACCTTTACCAGAATTTCCCAACATACTTAGAGACAGAATCAACATAGCACACAATAGTGCAATCAGTTAATCAAAAGCAACCTCCCCAACTTAGCTCGAAGCCATTCATCAAAGCACTTTCAACCACTCATATCATTATTACTCAAGTGATGCCGAAATGTTAATATGAGATTAAACTCAAGTCATTTACAAGCCTTGACAGAGACTCGAATCATCAGAGACCTTAGCTCTTCTGCAATTCTTGCATATATACATGCACCACCAATAAGCCCACTCTCTTTAGGTGACAGAAATCTTACTAAGTCCCAAATTTTTCCAAAATTTCGGCAGAGTTTCCTTTGTAAATTGGCCTATCCACCTGCCAGAGAATCACCAAACCATTCTAACAATACATCCACAACTCAACAAGATATCACAATGTATTTCAACAACATTAAATCCCATACTATACGAATCATATTATCACAATTTATACTTGAACCTGCGTTGTACCTGCTCGAATCATAACACATATCAAATCACTTTAGTCTTCCTGAGTTTGAACTCGTTCCACTACACATAAGGCACTTTACCTTCCAATTAAGAGGCGATGAGAATATTTCTCACGCCCATAGCTAGGGCTACATATCAAATCACAATAAAGATCAATATTGATCGTATGAACTTCGTAATACCGACTCGCGAAATTAGTACCTTGGTGCTCAAGCCATAGACAAGGATTTGGCCTCAAGTCCTCCCGACTGGCCCAACATGAATTCACAGAGATTATATCTCGCCCCTCGATCAGGGAATCACAAGCCCTCAAGGCAATTATATTACTTAGCGCTCGAAGCATACACAGACGTGCGGAAGGAGTTTCAAAAAGGTATATCTCAAGCTGAATCAAGTACGCACGATAAGAATTCCAAGAAATGTGAAGTGTTTCCTAAAGGTTTGCAGCCTCCCGAGGATAAGTACAGGCGTCCCCGTACCGATCCACAAGACTTTACTAACCGGCTCAAGACTCATGAGACCTAGTAAACCTAGGCTCTAATACCAACTTGTCACGACCCCAAATCCGGTCGTGATGGCACCCAGCACACTGCTAGGCCAGCCCGACCAATCAACAATAACCACGGAGCCACAAGCTCACTTTATCCAATTTAAGCACAACAGTGATAGATATATTTAAAACAGGGAACCAAGTCCCAACATGTGCCGACTCCCATAGACCGAAGGGTCAAGAGTCATGAGCCTCTAAAGAACATAAGTGTAATAAGGTTTACAACCAAAGCTCAGAGCGGAAAGAAATAACAATACATAATCAAAGACAGTAGGAAGGAATATCGGGTCGTGCGGACGACGGCAGCTACCTCAAAGTCTCCATAGAATGGCGATAACACAAGCAGCTGCGATAGCTCAACTGCCCTCCTAATCCTGTATATCTGCACACACAAAAATGCGGGGGAGTGGGGTGAGTATATTTCAACTCAGTGAGTAACAAAAATAAACAACGACTGGAAGTGAGAACACCTGTACTATCACTATACAGTTCTAAGGGTAACCTCATAGGTACGTCATCACTATAATGAATACCCCCAATATCCAGTCCACATCTATGCCATCTAGGTCCCACACTGACCACATTCTCACTCATACCACTACGGTATACAGCTACCTCAATATATATGGAGACATATACATATGTCTATATCATATCAGTATTTTAGTATATATATGAATATCCATAAGTATAATGCCGCGGCGTGCAGCCCGCTCCAATACATATACCGCTGCCGCGTGCAGCCATTTAACGTCGACGGCGCTCACTGGGGGTGTGCAGACTTCGGAGGGGCTCCTTAGGCCCAAGCGCTATGATACAGTGGCGTGCAGCCAGGTCCATCATATATTACTGCGGCGTGCAGTCCGATCCAAATTATATATATATACATATAATATTATACTACCGCGCTCACTGGAATGTGTGCAGACTCAGACTCCGAAGGGGCTCCTACAGCCAAGCGCAATAATACTGCGGCGTGCAGTCCATCCCACATGTATATTACTGCGGCGTGCAGCCCGATCCAATATATATACTGCTGCGGCGTGCAGCCCGATCCAATATAGGTATATATATATATAATACCTCGCAATGGGTCCTCGACCCTATCCCAGCCAATATAGACCTGGCCTCTCAGGCTCACTCAACTAGAATAAGGAATGTCTACCTCCAAGTACACATCTAGTATTGGCTCATGATATGCTATACAGTTATAACTATGGCCGAGTTTATGTATCCAACATGATATACTACGGCTGGGTGTATGTAGCCAACATGATTTAAGGGTCGCCTAATTCTACAGGTCCCCTAATGTTCTACAAATCGGCACAAGGCCCCAAACATGGCTATTAGCCCAACTATACATTTATAATCTCATTATCAGTCATAATACACAGAATACTATTAGTCGGGAATGACCAAGTCCAATCCCCAAATCACAATGCCACCACGCCCGTCTCATGACGTGTGTCTCATCTCAACATAGCACTGTAAAGTGCAAGTACGGGGTTTCAAACCCTCAGTACATTATTTATTACCACCACTCACCTCGATCCGATAGAAGCCTTAATCCGCCTTGCGCTCGCCTCGCAATTCAATCACCTTGAATGCCGAATCTGCTCAAAATCAATGAGAATACATCAATATAGGCTAATTAAACACAACCCATTCGAAATAACTCAATTTACATCAAAATTCCCAAAGTTGCCAAAACCCGAGCCCCGGGCCCACATTCCGAAAATTTACGAAATTCACATTTCTGGAACCCTCGTCTCGCCACGAGTCAGTACATATAAAATTTACCAAAATCGGAGTTCGATTGGCCTTTCAAAACCCAAATTTTTGTTTTCAATATCTAGGCCACAATCCTTCACAATTTCAACCCAAATTCATGAAGATTGATGTTAACCCTACCATAAAATGATGTTTTTGAGTCAAGAAACTTACCTCCGATGAATACCCGATGATTTCCCAGCGTTTTCCCGTGATTTCTTCTCTCTAGGGCTCAAAAATGGTGCTTTGGGGTGTATGAACCCGTAATGAAATGTTTCTGGACTTAAACTCACTGCCTGGGCCATTTACTCTACGCGATCGCAGCACTGGGCGTGCGATCGCGATGCACAAAAATTCTGGCTGCCAACTTTCTTCTACGCGATCGCGTGAGCCTGGACGCGATCGCAGTGCTCAACTCAGCGACCCTACGCGATCGCATCAAAGGGGTCGCGATCGCGCCGCTCAAGAACACGACCTTACGCGATCGCATCGACCGACCCGCGATCGCGATGCACAAACACTCAACCTCACGCGATCGCATCGCTACTTCTGCGATCGCGAAGAGCAATCTCCCAGCCTCATCTCGATACCCTACGCGATCGCAGTCTCAACCTTGCGATCGCAGAACTTCCCAGCTTAACCCTACGCGATCGCAGACCTAGCTTCGCGATCGCGAAGCACAAAAATCTTCTGCACTAATTGCAGTAGAAACAGCAGTGCCTTTGGCACAAATTGGTCCGTTTGGACCCCCGAATTCATCTCGAGGCTCCCGGGACCCCAACGAAAACCACCAACATACTCCAAAACACGATACGAACTTGTTCCAATCATAAAAACACCATCCTAAACATCAAAATCACCAATTACACACGGATTCAAGCCTAAGTTTCTTTAAAATTTCTGAATTGCTCATTCAATCAAAAACCCGACCAAATGATGTCCGAATGACCTGAAAATTTGCAGGCATATCCAAAATCACCTAACGAAGCTACTGCAACTGTCGGAATTCCATTCCGACCCCCGGATCAAAATCTCACCTACCGTTCGGATTTCGCCAAAATTCAACCTTAGCCAATTCAAGCCTAAAATTACACCGGGCCTCCAAATTCAATTCCGATTGCTCTCCCAAGTCATAAATGATCTCCCGAAACTAGTCGAATCATCAAAATCTGATTCCGAGCACTCTAACTTGATAGTCAACTCTAGGTTGACTTTCCATATTCAAACTTCCTTCAAACATGCTATTTGCTTCATTTTCAATTCAATTCACTCCTAACTCACCCGATAGGCTCTAACACCTGATATAAAAGCAATAAAACATGTAATTGCAACATGACGGGGTGGTAATTCCCATAACGATAGGCCGGGTCGTTACACATGCCAATTGGAAGAGTTGGTGGAAAGAGTTGGCATGAATGCTAGGAGGAAGCTTCCTCCTTTGATATCACCCATGACATCAAGAGGAGGTAGTTTGATGTCACCAATGACATCAAGAGGAGGTTCTTACCCCTATAAATAGATGCACTATTTCATTTATAGATACTATCCAAAAAACAATACAATATATTGTTGTGAGTAGAGAGTTAAGAGAGAAATTGTAACGACCCAGCCGGTCGTTTCTGAAATTTACGCCCCGATCCCCAATTTAACTATTTCCCTAAGTTTATTTCTGCTATTGTGGTTTTCCGGGAGGGTCGGTTCTGGAATTTGAAGTGTTTTGGGATACTTAGTCCCTACATGAGAGCTTTATAGTTGGAAAATGACCCGTATTTGGAACAATGTTAAGAAGACCTCAGAACGGAAATCTGATGGTTCCATTAGCTTCGTTAGGTGATTTCGGGGTTGGGAGCGCGTTTGGAATGTATTTTGGAGGTTTGTAGCTCAATTAGGCTTGAAATGTCGAAGTTTGAAATTTTGGCGAATCCGAACGATAGGTGAGATTTTGATCCGGGTATCGGAATGGAATTCCAACAATTTTGTAGCTTCGTTATGTGATTTTGGATATGTCTGCAAATTTTTAGGTCATTCCGACGTCGTTTGGTCGGGTTTTTGATTGAATGTTAGTTTCGGAAGTTTGGTGAAATCCTTGGCTTGAATCTGCTATAATTTGATGATTTTTGTGTTTAAGGACGTGTTTTTATGATTGGAGCAAGTTTGTATCGTGTTTTGGGGTATGTTGGTGGTTTTCGTTGGGGTTCCGGGGGCCTCGGGGTGAATTTCGGACCATCATCCGGGCACTTTTGAACTATGAAAACTGCAGAAAATTGCAGCAGCAGTGCAACAGAGAATTGGCCTTCGCGTTCGCGAGGCTTGAGCCGCGTTCGCGTAGGCCTGGTTAAGATGGTCATCGCGTTCGCGTACTGAATGTCGCGTTCGCGTAGGTGGGGTTCGAGACACATCCCGTTCGCGATGGGATTGTCGCGTACGCGTAATTCAAAATTTGGCGGCTGAGGATTTCTTGATCGCGAATGCGTGAAGCGCGTCATGTTCACGAAGGATTAGTTTGGTAAAGCATCGCAGATGCGTGGGGATGAACGCAAATGCGTAGGGTAATCGTCCAGTCAGTGAATTAAATACCAGAACACAGTCCAGTCGCGGAAATAGTCCCAAAAATGCCATTTTTGAGTTCTGGAGAGAGAAACTCACGGGGAATTATTGGAGAATCATCAGGTAATCATCGGAGGTAAGTTTCTTGGCCTAATTTCGTTATTTTATGATGAAATCCTTGAGTATTTCACTGTTAATGGAAGATTAATGGGGGGTTTAGCCCTAGGCTTAAATTGTGGTAAATCGTATATTTGAATGGGCAAACAGAGTCCGATTTTGGTAAATTTTATATGCATGGACTTGTGTTGAGATAAGGGAACCGAATATATAACTTTTGTAATTTTTCGATAAGCGTACCAAAAGTCGGGTTTTGGCAACTTGTGGTTTTTGGTGTATTTTGAATTGTTTCGATTGGGTAATGCCCAATTGGCCTATTTTGATGTATTTCTATTGATTTTGATCAGATACTACACCTCTGTGGAAGTCGATATTCATGGCAAGAGAGTTGTCTCTTAGCGGCTTTGTACCGGAGTCGAGGTAAGTGGCTTGTCTAACCTCGTGTGGGGGAACCTTCACCCCTAGGATATTATGTGATAGTTTAAATGCCTTGTACGCGAGGTAACGGGCGTGTACATGAACTGGTTGTTGTAACTCACTTTACTTGAATTATCCAATTCGTGATATTCCTGTTCTTAGTTGATTAAATTGCGACATTTACCTGATATTCGTTAGGAAAGCATGATTAGATAGTATTTATCTGTCTAATTGCCTAATTGTCTTGCTTGAACTTCTTGATAATTATTGGTACTAGTTTTTGGTGAAGTTGTAGTTAAGCATATTATATTTTCTCTGTGTGTTTCTTTTATTGTTTGTGTTGGTGGAATGCAAGTTCGATTCCCGGAGATCCCAGGGCTGTGGGTTCGATTCCCAGAGACCCGGAGATGTATTATTTGTGGACTGCGGGTTTGATTTCCGGAGATACAAGGGTTGCGGGTTTGATTCCCGGAGATCCGGAGATTATTGATATATTTATTGAGATGTGGATTGCGGGTTCGATTCCCGGAGATCCTGAGATATTGAGATACGGGCTGCGGGTTCGATTCCCGGAGACCCAGAGATACTGATATTGGGACTGCAGGTTAAATTCCCGTAGCTCCTGAGTTGTTGGATATAGAGAGGGACTGTGGGTTCAATTCCCACAGGTCCTGGACTTGCTGGTTTGAGTTTGTGTTGTGTTGGTTACTTGTAGTTAGTTAATCGTAGTCGATTGTAGTAATTACTTCATAGTTGTTATTTCAGATTCATTCTTACTTATTCCTGCTTATTACTGTTTTGATCATTATGTTATTGTTCTCTCGGTAGGGCCCTGACCTTCCTCGTCACTACTCCATCGAGGTTAGGCTTGGCACTTACCGAGTACCGCCGTGGTGTACTCATGCTACTCTTCTAGACACTTTTGTCTTGCAGATCCAAGTACAATAGGACAGGCTCATCCTAGGTGATTCAGCAGCACATTCGGAGACCTCGAGGTATGATCTCCTACATCCGTAGATCCGGAGGCCCTCCTTCTATTCTCATAGAGATAGTAGTTATTTTCCCTCATTTTTTTGCTTTTAGATACTCTTGATGTATAGAGCCACAGTTGTACTTTCCCTTTTTAGTTTGTGTTACCCGTGGGATTCCGGGTCTTGGTAGTATTCTTTATGGTATGGTTGATGAATGTATGTGCCAAGCGACACTTGTTACATTTCCTTTATATCGTTTTTCAACTATTTTCTCATTTAATGTTCATGAACTTGTATATTCCGTATCGTGTTAGGCTTACCTAGTCGCGGAGACTGGGTGCCGTCATGACAGGTTTACGATTGGTGAACTAGTGTCGTGACATAAATTCTCTTAAGTGTAATTAAGAAATCTCCCCTTCCTTTGTAAATAATAGAAAGGCAATTGTTCTATGGTGGACGTAGGATTATTTTGATCCGAACCATGTTAAATCTTGTGTTATTTCTTTTACATTTCCACTAACAATTGGTATTAGAGCGACATGATTCTTTAGCGATCCAATGAGAAAGAACAAGCAAAGATGAGTTCCATGAAGTTTGAAATTGATAGATTCAATGGACGCAACAACTTCAACATCCGGAAGATCCAGATGATGGCGTTACTATGGAGGGAAGGTTCAATCCATGCTATTGACGGAAAGTATCCTAAGGATATATCAACTCCCGGTATGGAGAAGATTGAAGGGGATGCATTGAGTGCAATCCAACTATCCCTTGCACCTAATGTGCTTTGTGAAGTGAGTACAGGTGCCGAAGAGACGGCCAAATAGTTATAGGAAAAGCTAGAAGGGCTATACCAAGACCGATCAGTGACAACAAGGATGTTATTACAACGACATCTTCACACATTTAAGATGGGGTCAAGTACTTCGTTACAAGATCATTTAGATGCGTTCAATAAACTTGTCATGGACTTACAAATTGCAAGAATTAAATGGCAGGAAGAGACGCTTGCATGTGCTTTGCTATTTTCATTGACTTCAGGATATCGTGATATTGAGAATTCAATGATGTATAGCAAGGAGCCTATCAAGCTTGAAAAAGTGCGGCAGACACTTAACTCTAGTGATGTGCGGAGACACATCGAATGAGACAGAGATGATCAGGCAAGTGGGCTCTTTGTAAAAGGCCGGACTAGCCAACAGGGAAAGAGCAAATCAAAGTACAGATCAAAGTCTCGTGCGAACAAGAAGAATACAGAGTGTTGGGGTTGTGGCAAGAAGGGGCATTTTGAACGAGGTTGCCCAATGTCAAAGTCCAAGGAAAAGGCGAGTACATCTACAGTTGAACAGGTACATGATTTTGATAATGATTATGTACTAACAACATCATGTAATAATAGTAATTATGGAAACAAATGGGTGTTAGACTCTGCTTGTACTCTGTATATGACGTTCCGAAAAGACTGGTTTAGCCGTTACGAGAGAAGTGGAGGAACCGTAGTGATGGGCAATAATGCAACTTTTGCAATAGTTGGCATTGGCTCAGTTTGAGTTCGCTGCCATGATGGAGTCGTGAAGACTATTACACAAGTCCGTCATGTTCCTGATCTGAAGAAGAATTTGATCTCCTTGGGTACTCTAGATGAACAAGGCTACAAGTAAATGAGCGAAGCAGGAGCTATGAAGGTGACTAAATGTTCTTTAGTCATGCTGAAAGGCAAGCTGGAGAATGGTCTTTACACATTCGCCGGAAGCACCATTGTCGGCTCTGCAAATGCATCTACAGTGCAGTTATCTAATGATGACAATGCAAAATTATGGCACATGAGACTGGGTCATATGAGCGCACGTAGACTAGAGATGCTGAGCAATCATAACCTTTTGGAAGGTGAGAAGATCAGCACACTTTGACTTCTGTGAGCACTGCGTTCTAGGGAAGCAGAAGAAGGTCAGCTTCAACACCGGCAAACACAAGACAAGAGGAGTGCTAGACTACATCCATTCAGATTTATGGGGTCCCTCTAAACTTCCATCGAAGGGCGGAAAGAGGTATCTTCTCAGTTTTATTGACTATTTCTCATGAAAGGTTTGGGTGCATTTTTTGAAGGCAAAAAGTGATGCTTTTGAAGCATTTAAAGAGTGGAAGATTTTGGTTGAAAATCAAATGGAGCGGAAAATCAAGTATCTTCGCATAGACAATGGCTTGGAGTTTTGCAATGAAGAGTTTAATGAATTATGCAAGGTTCATGGGAGCTTAAGAAATAGGACTGTCAGGCATACCCCACAGCAGAATGGAGTTGCCGAGAGAATGAACAGAACTCTTCTTGAAAAGGCTCGTTGAATGCTCATACAAGCCAAAATGTCCAAAGTGTTTTGGGCAGAAGCATTTCACACTGCTGCTCATATTGTCAATCAATCTCCAACATCGACAATTGACTTTAAGACTCCAAATGAGGTATGGTCAGGTGAACCCTCTAACTATTCATACTTACGAATATTTGGGTGTCTAGCTTATTATCACGTTAATGAAGGAAAGCTTGAATGAAGGGCCAAGAAGGGTATGTGGATGAAGTAAAAGGGTACAAACTTTGGTTTTTGTCCTTACTCAAATTTATAGTTAGTAGATATGTCACCTTTGATGAATCCTCTATACTTGATCCCCGTAAAGTTTTCATTGTGTTTTCAGGAAACAAGAACGAGCAGGTGGAGCCTCCGGTGGTGCTTGCCAAGGAAAAGGATCAAGAGACTCAGTTTAAAGATGAGTCGGAAGATGTAGATCTTGAAGAACTTGCTGTCAATGAACCATACACAATTGCGAAGGGGAGGGAGAAGAGGCAGACACGAGAACCGGAACGCCTTATAAATCAAGAAAACTTGATTGCATATGCGTTCGTAGTTGCACAAGAAGAGATTAAGGATTTGGAGCCCTCCTCGTATATTGAAGCAACTTCTTGCAAGGATGCTGCACAATGGCGGTTAGCTATGACGGAAGAGATGGAGTCTCTTCACAAGAATCAGACATAAGTCTTAGTGAAAAGACAAAGGGGAAGAGGACATTTGGATGCAAGTGGATCTACAGAGAGAAAAAGGGAATTCCTGAAGTGGAAGATGCTAGGTTTAAGGCGAGATTGATTACAAAAGGTTTCATCCAGAAGGAGGGAATTGACTACAATGAGATTTTCTCTCCAGTCGTGAAGCATAGCTCAATTCGCGTGCTACTAGCATTGGTTGCACAATTTGACTTGGAGCTTCAGCAGCTTGATGTCAAAACCGCTTTCTCACACGGTGATCTAGAAGAGACAATCTATATGGATCAGCTTGAAGGTTTCTTAGCTGAGGGAAAAGACGATCACGTATGCCAACTAAAGAAGTCTTTGTATGGTTTGAAGCAATCCCCTAGATAGTGGTACAAGAGGTTTGATGCATTCATGACTACACATGAATTCTCAAGGAGTACATTTGATAGCTGTGTGTATCACAAGAAGATGTGTGGTAACTCAATGATTTATTTACTGTTGTATGTTGATGATATGCTTATTGCTGCTAACAACATTACAGAGATAAATGCTTTGAAGAAACCGTTGAGTAAGGAATTTGACATGAAGGATTTAGGAGCTGCAAAGAAAATCCTTGGTATGGAGATTTCAAGAGAAGACGGTGTTGTACATCTTTCCCAAAAGAGGTATATTAAAAGGATTCTCGAGAGATTCAATATGAATACGTGCAAGCCTGTAAGTACACCATTAGCTCCTCATTTTGAACTTTCAGAGTTACAAATGCCTCAGTCCGAGGATGAGGTGGAGCATATGTCAAAGATTCCTTATGCCAGTGCAGTTGGTAGCATTATGTATGCTATGGTATGCACACGTCCAGATATTGCTCAATCTGTAAGTGTGGTAAGTAGATACATGTCCAACCCAGAAAAGAGGCATTGGGAAGTTGTCAAGTGGATGTTGAGATATCTCAAAGGAGCTTCTAGTGTTGGTCTGACTTTTCAAAAAGGTGGTGGAGGTATTTCAATTCTTGGTTATGTGGATTCTGACTATGCAGGAGATCTTGACCGAAGAAGGTCCACAACTGGATACATCTTTACCCTCGTCGGCAGTGCCGTTAGTTGGAAGTCGACTCTGCAGTCGATTGTCGCTTTGTCTACGACAGAAGCAGAATACATGGCAGTAGCGGAGGTGGTGAAGGAAGCTATCTAGTTAAAAGGTTTAGTAGCGGAATTGAGTTTGGTTCAGCTGGAATCAACTCTTAGATGTGATAGTCAGAGTCCTATTCATCTAATGAAAAGTCAAAGATTTCATGAGCGCACTAAACACATTGATGTCAGATTTCATTTTCTTCGAGATGTTGTTGAAGAGGGAACTATCAAGGTCGTGAAGGTTATCACAGACGATAATGCTGCAGATATGTTGACCAAGATAGTCTTGCTCGGTAAGTTTGCACACTGCAAATACTTGGTGGGGGTGTGCATCAACTGATGCAAATCCGAAGAGAACAGTTGAAAGGTGGAGGTGGTATGTTCAACCATGGTTTGATTCTTCTTGTTTCTTACAACGGGATTGCCCAGTAAGCTTAGATGTTTTGGCCAGAGTTGTTCACACGCACACTCGAAAAGCAAACCAAGGTGGAGATTGAAAATGTTGGTTTATGTTTAGTCAAAAATGGCATGCTAAAAATGTTGGTTTAGGTTTAGTCAACAATGGCATGCCAATTGGAAGAGTTGGTGGAAAGAGTTGGCATGAATGCTAGGAGTAAGCTTCCTCATTTGACGTCACCCATGACATCAAGAGGAGGTAGTTTGATGTCACCAATGACATCAAGAGGAGGTCCTTACCCCTATAAATAGATGCACTCTTTCATTTGTAGATACCATCCCAAAAATAATACAATATATTGTTGTGAGTAGAGAGTTAAGAGAGAAATTCTCTTAAGTGTAATTGGAAAATCTCCCCTTCCTTTGTAAATAATAGAAAGGCAATTGTTCTCTAGTGGACGTACGATTATTTTGATCCGAACCACGTTAAATCTTGTGTTCTTTCTTTTACGTTTCCGCTAACAGTTATTATTTTGCCATCACAAAAAAAAGCATATCATTTTCTTTTATTTAATTAAATAGTAATATTTCTTTAATCCTATGGTTTGTAAATACTTGTTCCAAGAACATTATAGTTTTATACATATCAATTAGTGTAAAGGCTATTTTTATACGTTCACATAATGTAGTATTATATAATATGATTATTAGAATATTTTATAAAAAATTAGAAGCCCAAAGAAAGATAAAGAAGAATGAGATTCGGCCATTTTGATAGCCCAACCAAGGTCCAAATCTAATCGTTTAATCTAATGCCAAAATCTCCTCCATTACCGTACAAATTTGGTTGCACCATTTTGGTGCAAATCTATGCTTTTAACATCTCTCTTCAATCAAGACCCCACCATATCTCCTCACTTTTCAAGATCTTTTCCTTTCAAGATTTTTGTCCTTTTGTGGTTTAAATTTCAAATACTGCATAACAATTAACTATGGTCAAATTTCCAACCAACTTTACAGACAAAAATCTTTTCCTTTTTCAACAAGAGATATCTTTTCCCCTTTTTCAAAATTTCTCTCTCACACGTGAATTGGTACTTTCGTCCAACTTTTCCTTTCCTTCTTTATGATCTCGCTCTCTTTCTCAATACACAGAGAGGGCACCTCAATTTTGTTTTTCTTAACTCTTGCCTACCACTATTGCTGACCACCTCAAGTCATCAGAACGGCTCTTTTAGCCGTTCAAATTTTAATTCACACAAGAGGAGCCCTAAATTAATCCTTTTCTCTATAAATACTTACATTGAAAGATTGTTTTTGGTGGGACTGCTGGTGGCCATCTTCTCCTCTCTAAATATTATTTATTCTTTAGCTATCTCCTAAAGAAAAAAATTTAACTTCAACATTGCTACTGTTGCTATTTGCCATAGCAGAAATATGGTTATGCTTTATTTAGTTTAGTATAGTCTTCTTTTTTTAGAGAGCGAGGAGTAAAGTCGAGATTGAAGTTCGATAGTACATTAAGATCCGCCTCAGTTCGCTGCCCGCAAAAAGGTCAGTGATCTCCCTTTTTCATTTTATCTGCTCTAAATAATATTTGAATTCTTGAGTAAAATAAGTGTTAGTTTTCTTTTATGATCTTTGGATAATAAAATAAGTATTTATCGTGCTTGCTTTTAATGTATTTTTAAGCGCATTATTTTATGTTATTTGTGAACTAGTAGACACGAATTAATATTTCTTTATAATATTATGCTGGACTATTTTATTGGGCTATGAGAGATATTATATGTTGTAGAAGTCTTAATTTTTCTAAAACCTAAGAAGTTTTACTTTTTTGGATTGAGATGCTAGAGTAAGTATTAGTAGTAAAGTTATAAAATATCTAAAACTTGCACAAATTTATAAAGAACAAATAGATGTTTGCTCTGTGAAACTTGATTTGTTTATCGACCTTAATTTTGCCTCCTAGTATAGATGACAACTGACTTATCTACTAAAAGCTGATCATCATCGGTAATATAGGAAAAAAGTAAATATGGACTTATTTACTACTAAGTATGGACTTCTTTACTACTATGGTCCTGTTATGAATCAAAAGAAGCGATAACAGTTTTATTGCCTTTATATGCTACTGTTGTTAAAGATGACTCCTAATACTTTATTTCTTTTTCTCTTAGCATATGAACTTGGAGCAAATTTGGAGTCCTAATGCAAGACTCACCACCATACCGAGCATGGCATCTTCATATTCCTTATTCTTAAAAGGCACCGGATAGCAAAAAAACATGCGAATCGCTTGGGGTCGCCTATGGCGACTTTTGTTTTTAATTACTCTGCTTATTTGTTAATCTATGTGATTTGTTTTATTTGAACCTACGATTGATGATTAATTTTATAATTTATAATTATTACTTTAGTTATTGGCAAAGTATTTTATTAAAAAAAGGACTTGGGATACAATGTACTCGGTGTCTTCCAGAATAGTAATTTTCCATGAAACCTAAAAAAAAACGTGAGCTTTCTTTCATATTTTTCAAAGGACATCACGTCTTAATACATTAAATGCTACTACTTTTTCTTGGTAAAAAAACGCGAGTTTTACATGAAATGGAATTTGGCAGGTTTTGTTTTTGTCACGATCCAAACCCAATCGTGATCGCGCCCAACCCTAAAGCTAGGCAAGCCAGACCAATAATTGTTTTCACATTTAAAGACCAGTCCCAATAGGACAAATTTCAAGAAGAATATAAGAGTCAATAATAATACTCCTATAATAATAGTAGAATCAAATACTAATAAGTTCGAACATCGAAAATAACACTCCCAAAAGATCTGGGGTCACGAGTCTAGAGCCTCTAAGTAAAAATTGAATAGTAATAGGAATACTGAACAAAATACTCAAGTCTGGAAGTATAGAGAAAATAAACTGAAATATAGAGAGAAGCTAGGTCATGCAAACGCCAGCAGCTACCTTAGCAACTCGAATACTCGGAAATAAGCTGGACTGCTCGTCTAACCCTCCTGCGTACCTGAATTTGCATAAAAGGGTGCAGGGAGTAGGGGTGAGTACTAAGTATTCAGTGAGTAAAAAGTATATAAAATAGCAGAAAGCTTGAAATCCATAGAATAACACAGAGCAAAGCTAAAACTACAGTCCGATACCTAACATGAACTAACAACAACAACAAATCACAACTATCATAGGTAATTTACAAATAAGAATGCAATGCAATGCAATGAACGCTAAAACGCGTAGCCCGATCCATTTAACGTCGACGACGCTCACTGGGGGTGTGTACAGACTCCGGAGAGGCTCCTTCAACCCAAGCGCAATATTCATATCATCCGCTGCGGCGTGCAGCCCGATCCATACTCAGTCCATAACATGCATTTTATTTCCAGGTTCCAGTTCATTAACAATGAAAAATACTATAATTTAATTTAATTTTCCAAGAACAGGTGACTTAGCATTTCATAATAGGAATTTCAAGCCAGGACTGAGATCAATGATTTTACAAATTATGCTATCACATAGATATCTGTCCCCTAAGGATACTAAAGGTCGGCACAAGGCCCCAAACATGGCTTATAGCCCACATATACACTTAACACAGTGTGCGTTTTAACCGCCAATATAATATTATTCTTATTCGAGATGGAACAAGTCACAATCCCTAGTCATAACCAGTCTCTCACCTACCATGGGGTGCGAGTCATGCCCTAAATAGCGTCACAATGTGATAAGCCGGGGTTTCAGACCCTCAGATTATCATATACACTAACTACTCACCTCTAACCGGCCATGGACTCGTCCACGATGCCTTTTCCCTTCGAATGTGCCGCTTAGTGCATCTAATCTAATTAAAACCACAGTAAATACATAAAATCAAAGAAACATAACCCAATCAAAATTACTCAAAAATGCAACAATTCACGAAGTTGGTAAAACTCGAGCACCGGGCCCACTTCTCAAAAAATTCTGAAAGTCATACCAATGGATTCCTCGTCTTGCCACGAGTCCGTGCATTTAAAATTATCGAAATCGTAGTTCGAATGGCCTTTCAAATCCCAAAAATTTGTTTTCATAATTTAGGCCCATAGTTCTTCACAAATTCTACCCAATTTCATGAATTTTCGTGTTGATTCTAGCATAAAATCATGTTTTTAAGTCAAGAAACTTACCTCCAGCGACTACCCGTTGATTTATATCTTCAAAGCACTCAAAACCCTCTCTTGATGAAGTACAAGTGGTGTAAAATAATGAGAGTTCTCATCTGAAACTTTTAACTTAACTGTTCTGTCACTGACGCCTTGTTCTATGTGATCGCAATGCCTCTATGCGATCGCATAGAGTAAAATTTTCCAGTACATTTTTCCTTCTACGCGATCGCAATGCATAGTATGCGATCACATTGAGTAAAGTCCTAAGTCTATGCGATCGCACCGACCTCTATGAGACTGCATAGAGCATTTTTTCTGGGCTCCAAATTCCTTCTATGCGATCGCATTAAACCCCATGCGATCGCACTGTTCAACTTCCCCAACCTATGTGATCGCATAGAGTAAAAATCTACCCCTCTCCTAGTCTTTTATGCGATCGCATAGAACATCTGGCTGCAATTTTTCTGCTACAATATTTAAGTTCAAAACCTCCCGTTGGGCATCCGAAATCATCCCGAGACCCCCGGGACTTCAACCAAATGAACAGATATGTCACGTTACTTCATTCAAACTTGCTCGCAACATAAAAACACCATCATAAACATCAAAATCATCAAATTCTCACGGATTCAAGCCTAAGTTTCACTAAAACTTACGAAACTAACATTTGATCTAAAACTCGACCTAAACACCTTCGAATGATCTGAAATTTTGCATGCATATCAAAAATCACCCAAAGGAGCTAATAAAACTCTTGTAATTTCATTCCAAGCCCCAGATCAAAATCTCGCCTATCGTCTGGAATTCACCAAAATTCAACATTAGCCAAATCAAGCCTGAATCTACACCGGACCTCTGAATTCGATTCCGATTGCTCTCCTAAATCGTAAATCAACCCCCAAAACTAATCGAATCATCAGAGTTCCATTCTGAGCTGTCTAACTCATCGGTCAACATCCGGTTGACTTTTCCAGACTAACCTTCCCATAAAGAGGTTTTTTGCCTCATTTCTAACTCGATTCCATCTGATTTACTTCTAACTCTTCAAACACATATAAATGAACATATTAAAGTATAAAATGGAGATAACGGGGCGGTAATAAATTTTATATGCACGAAATCATGGCGAGACGAGGAATCCATTGGTATGACTTTCGAAATTTTTTGAGAAGTGGGCTATAACGACACGACCCGTCGTTATGGGATTTACTGCCCTATTTTCCCCATTTTATGCTTCTATATGTTTCATTATATGTGTTTGGACAATTTGAAGTAATTCGGATAGAGTTTGGTTAGAAATGGGGCAATTGGTCTCTTATAAGAATGTTAGTTTGGAAAAGCCAACCGAATGTTGACTTATAAGTTAGAAGATTCGAAATGGATTTTTGATGATTCAAATAGTTTTGGGGGATGATTATGACTTAGGAGAGCAACCGAAATTGAATTTGGAAGTCCGGTGTAGAATTAGGCTTGAATTGGCTAAGGTTGGATTTTCGCGAATTTCGGATGGTAGGCGAGATTTCGATCCGAGGGTCGGAATGGAATTTTGATAGTTGCAGTAGCTCCGATAGGTGATTTTGGATAAGCGTGCAAAGTTTCAAGTCATTCGGAGGTGTTTAGGTCGGGGTTTAGATCAAATGCAAGTTTCGGAAGTTTTAGAAGAACTTAGGCTTGAATCCGATGTAAATTTAGTGTTTTGATGTTAGTTTTGGTGATTTGAGAGTGAAACTAAGTTTGAATGATCACATGTGATATGTTAATATGTTCGTATGTGGTCCCGAGGAGCTCGGGTGAGTTTCAGATAGGTTTGGGTTGCATTGTGCTCGTTTTTCTTATGCTTCAACATCATTTTTTCAAGCATAAATGATATTATATTGAACAAATGAGCTCTGATTACTGTTTTGAATGAATAATTAGATCTGTATGGTAATTATGGACCCGTAGCAAAAAAGAATCATCGAATTTGGACATCGTATGAGGATTTTATGGCCATTTTACTAAGGTTGCCCAGATTTTCAAGTTAATAACGGAACTGCACCTGACGGCGCATTAAAAACCTGCACTATTTGCAAATTCTTAAAACCTACATATTTCCTTCATTATAAGGTCAAATTGAGTGGTTCAAAAGCGTAAATTCATTTGAATTTCACAAGGAATCCATTGGGAGTAGTAAAACGCGTGAACAGTATACATATAATGAGCAGATCGAGTTTTCTTCCAATTTTGGAACGGGAAGAAGCTTCTGAGGCAATTTTAAGGGAGAAATCAATGGGAAATCGCCGGAGGTAAGTTTCTTTCAAAAACATGAGTTTATGCTAGAATCAACACCAAAATTTCTGAAATTGGGTAGAATTTGTGAAGAACTAGGGCCTAAATCATGAACAAGAATTTTTGGGTTTTGAAAGGCCATTCGAAATCCGATTTTGATAAATTTTATATGCACGGACTCGTGGAGAGACGAGGAATCCGTTGGTATGATTTTCGGCATTATTTGAGAAATGGGGCCGGGTCTCGGGTTTTACCAACTTCGTGTATTATTGCGTTTTTCAAGTAATTTTGATTGGGTTATGTTTTTTTGACCCATATTTATGTAATTGTTGTGGTTTTGACTAGATTCGACACACGAGGCAGCAAATTCGAAGGGAAAATGTATAACGGATGAGTCGACGGCCTGCTAGAGGTGAGTAGTTAGTGTATATGGTAGCCTGAGGGTTTGAAACACCGGCTTAGGACATTGTGACGCTAGTAGGGCGTGGCTCACACCCCATGGCAGGTGTGGGATAGGTTATGACTGGGGATTGAGACTTGGTCCATCCAGGATATGATTAATATGTTATATGCGGTTGAAACGCACACTGTGTTAGATATATTTGTGGGCTGTAAGCCATGTTTCGGGCCTTCGCCAACCTGTAGTATCCCTAGGGGATAGATATATATGTGATAGCTTGGTTTACTTAATCACTGATCTCAGTCCTAGTTTGAAATCACTATTATGAAATGCTAAATCACATGTTCTTGGAAAATTAAATAAAATTTAAGTATTTTCATCATTAATGAACTGGAACCTGGAAATACATAATTTGAACTGTTGTGTGACTCATATGCATGTTGTGGACTGAGGATGGATCGGGCTGCGCACCGCAGCAGATGATACGAGGATCGGGCTGCACGCCGCAGCAGATGATATGATATTGCGATTGGGCTGAAGGAGCCACTCCGAAGTCTGTACACACCCCCAGTGAGCGCCGTCAATGTTAAACAGATCGGGCTACACGCCGTAGCGGTCATGTGCATTGCATTGCATTTTTATCTATTGAATTATCTATGCTAGTTGTGACTTGCTGTTGTTGTTAGTTCGTGGTAGGTGTCGGACTGTAGTTTAGCTTTATTTTGTGTTATTCTGTGGATTTCCTGCTTTCAGCTATTTTATATACTTTTTTACTCACTGAGTACTTAGTACTCACCCCTACTCCCTGCACCTTGTGTGCAGATTCAGGTACACAGAAGGGTTAGACGAGCACTTCAGCTTCTATCAGTATTATTTCGAGTTGCTGAGGTAGCTGCCGGCGTTCGCAGAACCTAGCTTCTCTTTCCATTCAGCTATTACTATATGTTTCAGACTTGAGTATTTCATTCAGTATTTCTATTACTATTCAGTTTTGTTTAGAGGCTCTAGACTCGTGACCCTAGATCTTTTGGGAGAGTTATTTCGTTGTTCACACTTCTCAGTATTTATTCATACTATTATTATTGGAGTATATATTGACTCATATATTCTTCTTGAGTTGGTTCTTCTGGGACTGGTTTTCTAATTGGAAACAGTTGTTGGTCTGACTTGCCTAGCTTTAGGGTTGGGCGCCATCACGATCGAGTTTGGGTCGTGACAAATTGGTATTAGAGCCTAGGTTACTAGGCCTCGCGAGTCATGAGCCGGTTTAGTAGGCTCTCGCGGATCGGCACGTAGACGTCCGTATCTATCATCGGGAGGCTACAGAACTTTTAGGAAACACTTCACTTTCTTGGAATTCTTATCGTGCGTGTTTGATTCAGCTTGAGATATAACTCTTGAAAGTCCTTCCACACGTCTGTATGCGCACGTCAGCATTCAGTAATACATCTGCATCGATGACTTGTGATTCCCCGATCGAGGGGCAAGATGTAATCTCTGTGAGTTCATGTTGGGCCAGTCTGGAGGACTTGAGGCCGAATCTTCGCCTATGGCATGGGCACAGAGGTGCTGATTTTGCGAGCTGGTATTATGAACTTATATGTTCAGTGTTGTCCCTAACTGTGGGAATGTCGGCTAGAAAGCTACGTGATGAGTATATTGGTGTTGTGTGGTATGTCTATATGACTTGGAAGTGACGAAGAAGGACTGCTAGATGATAGCGGGACCATTAAGCGTTTAATTTCCCTTGTGATTGGATGTGTTTCCCAGAGTTGTGGGTGCGGGGAGAATCTTTTCAGTTCCCCTAGTTGGGAGCGAAGTACATAGCACGTTGCGGGATGAGTTTAGACCTAGGAAGATTATATGACCATGTAATTTATATGATTGTGGAAGGCATGCTAAAATACTGAATCCACGCGAAGCAGGTGGGGTATCTTCTGCGGGGTGTCCTTATGTGTATGTTAAAAGATCTTAGGTGTAATTGAAAGGTATTTTCTATGCGTCATGGTTCGAATAGGTGCAACACATGTCCATGTATCAACTTTCATAATGTAATACAGGTAGTATTGAAATTTAATGTTGTTGATATATGTTGTGATATTTTGTCGAGTTGCAGCCGTGTTGTTAGGATGGTTTTGGTGATCCTCTGGTACGTGGATAGGCCCAATTACAAAAGAAACTCTACCGAAATTTTTGAAAAATTTGGGACTTAGTAAAAATTTGGTCGCCTAGAGAACAGGCTTAACTGTTATATGGATGAATGCAAGAAAAAGGTATAAGAGTTAAAACTTCAAATGATTGGTGTTTCCACAAGCTTATGGAAGAGTGAGTTTAATCTCACCATGGTGTTATGACAGCAATAGTGTATATGTGTTGTGATATATGGCTTCGAGCTAAGTTGGGAGACTGTGTTGAGTAGCTAATTGCACGATTATGTGCTATGTTGGTTCTGTCTTAAAGTATACTGGCAAACCAGTTCTGATTGCACAAATTGAGCGGAGAATGGCACGAGTGAAGGAAAAGTTTTGACAAGATGTCAAGAGATCGTACGAGCAGGAAGGAAGTTTCGATAGTTAAGATAAAGTAATATCGTCTTCTGTATCACCTGAGAGCGGTGTTGTGTCCTGGTTAATGGTTCTTGATCACTCTTCAGTATTAGTGCGACCAGTGGTTTGGAGATGCGCCCCATATATTGTTGTGGTAGGTTGTGGGAGTGTGTTCCACTAGAAGATTATATAAGTGTGGCAGGCAGTCACTTGACTAGCTAAAGATGTAAACCAAGTATGAAGGTTATGATAGTGTCGTTAAATTGAGGAATTCATGCCTGGAGGGCACGTGGCATATTCGGTTGTGAACTAGGGAGGATTACTCCGATTATGATGGTTGTTCTTGTGTTCTATGAAGAAAATGGAAGTTATCATGGACCTTTGAAAGGTTATTAGGCCAGTTCGATGTGATGAGGATTAGCTTGATGTTGGTGGATAGATTTAATGTGAATAATAACCCTATACCAAGCCAGATGTGTACATTTTTGTAACGCGGTCCTCGTGGAGGAGTAGTTAGTTGATGTTTCTTTGTCGGATATTTTGCGTAGTGATGCATTGCACTGGGTGAGTGTGAAACAGCTTGAGAAATTGCTATATGTTAATAATTTGTGTAGGAATGACGTTATACGAGCATCTTGGCTTTTAAAATTCCAATTGTACATCGCTCCTCAGTTGTGCTTGAGTTTTGTAGTTTATAACGTTAAATATCCCTCATGGATGATATCATGCACTTAGCATGCTTACGATCGATACTCGGTATTATGTTATAATGAGCAAATTTGTCTCGATGAGCATGTTCTTATGTGATAGTTATGTGTGGATCGGGTGGCACGCTGCCATGGGTATACTATTTGGGGCGGGTTGCATACCACAACAGTGTGGTATCGAGTATAGTTTTCTATATGCCATCTTTGTCGCATCCAGTTTTCAAAGAAAAGTCTGTATTAGTGCGTAGGATTTGATAATTCCTTCCATGGCTCGTTTTCTTTAGTACCACATTCGAATTGGTAGCCTCTTAGCACGTCGGGGCATCATGTACGACATTAATTTATGTATGGAGTGGCTTATTGCCCGAGCAGTTCGTACTGGGTGAGACGAGATCATTGAATTTGGGATCGGTGAAATCTGAGTATATGAAGTAAATTAAAGAGCTAAGGCCATTGTTTGGTTCAGAATAAGGTGATAGTTCTTGCCAAGAGTATAAAACTAATGAATGGTTGTCTCGACGGTGGCTGAGAATGTATACAGACCGCATCCCTCGTGTAAGAATTGCAAAAATGCATGTGAATGTCATGCAGAGCATGGGATGTGTAGTGATTCCTTCTAATCGACAAGATAAGAGAGCTTCAGATGATTAGGGAAGATGATATTGCTAAGTGGAAGTGACTTGACACGAGCATGTGTTTCAGAAAAAGGGTAATATGATTAGACTGATTAAATTTCAATAGTATTACGACATGCTCTTGTTGGATCCACTAGTGGTATCCGGGTTGCTTGATAACACAGGTAACTATTGAGTATTTGTCGTGGATTGATTAGGTATCAAATGGGTGCATGTATTCGCACGGTTGAAATTGGAATCCGGTATGATGAATTATGTTTTATATGGAGTTCTGATATACATGCTATGTTGTGGTGGCGGATCTTTATTCCCTGGTATGTTATTTTTGTGGATGCGATGTTAGAAGTCGGACTGGTTATCGTAGTGTCGGGTGATTTGAAACTACTGTATTAGGGGTTATGCCAGAAATGCCACGGGTTAAGTGGTGAAGTGCGTTAGAATATGTTTTAGCAGAATGATTTTTATTTCAAAGGACCAGTGGATAGCTGGGAAGGAGTACTCTCTTAATTGGGCATTTATGATAGATATTAGTGCAGAGGTTTCTATCTTTGATCCCATTCCATTATCGAGGGACTTTTCTGATGCGTTTCATATGACCGGGCATGTAACCCGGTGATATTGTGGATTTCAGTATTATTTGGTTCCTTCGGCAGGAGTTAGTGAAGTGGAAGAAACATTTTTAGGCTTCTTGGTACTGAATTCTTTGGCAGGCCGATATGGCTACGTTTAGCTTGAGTTAGCTTGGTTAACCCTGAGTTGTTTTTCGATGTTGTAAGACATTGTGATTTGTTAGTTATGGGCTTCTCTATTAATTCACCGTAGGTGTAATGAATTGTGTTAGTTTCAAATATCAAATGTGTGTGGTTGTTGATTTTGAGCATAGCGGCTTGAGGTACTTCAGGTGTAACAGTGTTGGGATAGGATCGCGCATTGTAGTGAGGCTACAGAGTTATGGCCTTTCGGAGTAGACTCAGGCATTCTATTTCTATAATGTGAGACGGTGTCTCAGCCTTGTATTGTAATGGTATTGATGAGCTTGAGGTACAACTCTTTTGTTTGAGTCATTTGCCATGATTTGAGTATGTTCAGATCGTTTCTTACTGGTGCGTGTATTATGCAAGAGGTGGTTTAGACTTGTATTGAGGTATCATATCACCGGAGTGGTGTTGGATTTGAGGTGATCGTTGGGTTCATTAATGAATACAGACAAATTTGATCTCAGCTGGTTAGGAAGATAATATTGAGGTTTGACCCGGAAATCTATTATGATATCAGTTAAGGGAAGTGGTTTCATGAGTGGTTGAATTTGAGAGATGATTGCGATTTATAGCGTGTTTCATTCATCGTTAGTAGTATAGGAAAGTGTGGAAATAAGGCTTTAGCTAATAAGAGGTTCTCTGCCGGTAATTGGTTGTTTGGGACAACTGCTGTGAATAGAAGTTATAATTGCAAGTGTTTGGTTTAGGCGGTATATCATATGTTTTCACCTGATGGTGCAATTATGGGTATTACAGCTGGTTCGGGCTTACTCTAAGTTCATATGTGAATTTCTGATCTGGTGTATATTTTTCGGAAAGTGCGACGTGGTTGTATAGTTTGGTTTATAGATTAAATGAATTGTGAAAGTTTGGCTATATTGTTTTATCGGTGCTATGAGAGATAGGGTGATGAGGGATCACCCCGGGTATATTTTTGGTAAGATTATTCAGCTACTGGTTGGCTTCTAGGACAACTCTTGATACGCTCGAGGACAAGCGTTTGTTTAAGTTGGGGAGGATGTAACGACCCGACCCATCGTTATGGGAGTTACTACCCTGTTTTCCCTGTTTTATGCTTCTATATGTTTCATTATATGTGTTTGGAAAATTTGAAGTAATTCGGATATAGTTTGGTTAGAAATGGGTCAATTGGTCTCTTTTTGAGAAGGTTAGTTTGGAAAAGACAACTGAATGTTGACTTATAAGTTAGAAGACTCGGAATGGATTTCTGATGATTCAACTAGTTTTGGGGGATGATTTATGACTTAGGAGAGCAACCAGAATTGAATTTGGAAGTCCGGTGTAGAATTAGGCTTGAATTGGCTAAGGTTGGATTTTGGCGAATTCCGGATGGTAGGTAAGATTTTGATCCGAGGGTTGGAATGGAATTTTGAGAGTTGCAGTAGCTCCGATAGGTGATTTTGGATATGCGTTCAAAGTTTCAAGTCATTCGGAGGTGTATAGGTTGAGTTTTAGATCAAATGCAAGTTTCGGAAGTTTTAGAAGAACTTAGGCTTGAATCTGATGTAAATTTGGTGTTTTGATGTTAGTTTTGGTAATTTGAGAGTGAAACTAAGTTTTAATGATCATATGTGACATGTTAATATGTTCGTATGTGGTCCCAAGGAGCTCGGGTGAGTTTCGGATAAGTTTGGGTTACGTTGTGCTCGCTTTTTTTGTGTTTCGACATCGTTTCTTCAAGCATAAATGATATCATATTGAACAAATGAGTTCCGATTACTGTTTTGAATGAAGCATTAGATCCATATCGTAATTACGGACCCGTAGCAAAAATAATCATCAAATTTGAACATCGTATGAGTATTTTATTGCCATTTTACTAAGGTTGCCCAGATTTTCAGGTTAATGACAAAACTGCCCCTGACGGCGTATTAAAAACCTGCACTATTTACAAATCTTTAAACCTACATATCTCCTTCATTATAAGGTCAAATTGAGTGATTCAAAAGCCTAAATTCATTATAATTTCACAAGGAATCCATTGGGAGTAGTAAATCGCGTTAACGGTATACCTATAACGAGAAGATCGAGTTTTCTTCTAATTTTGGAATGGGAAGAAGTTTCTGAGGCGATTTTTAAGAGAGAAATCAATGGGAAATCACTGGAGGTAAGTTTTTTGACTCACAAACATGAGTTTATGCTAGAATCAACACCAAAATTCCTGAAATTGGGTAGAATTTGTGAAGAACTAGGGCCTAAATCATGAAAAAGTATTTTTGGGTTTTGAAAGGTCATTCAAACTCCGATTTTGAAAAATTTTATATGAACGGACTAGTGGCGAGATGAGGAATCCGTTGGTATGATTTTGGGAATTTTTTGAGAAGTGGGCCCGGGGCTCGGGTTTTACCAACTTCGTGTATTATTGCGTTTTTCAAGTAATTTTGTTTGGGTTATGTTTCCTTGACCCATATTTATGTAATTGATGTGGTTTTGACTAGATTTGACGCATGAGGAGGCAAATTTGAAGGGAAAATGCATCGCGGACGAGTCCACGACCGGCAAGAGGTGAGTAGTTAGTGTATATGGTAGCATGAGGGTTTGAAACCCCGACTTAGCACATTGTGACGCTATTAGGGCGTGGCTCGCACCCCATGGAAAGTGCAGGATTGATTATGACTGGGGATTGAGACTTGGTCCATCCCGCATATATGAATAATATGTTATATACGGCTGAAACACACACTGTGTTTGATATATTTGTGGGTTGTAAGCCATGTTTGGGGCCTTGTGCCGACCTGTAGTATCCCTAGGGGATAGATATATATGTGATAGCTTGGTTTGCTTTATCACTAATCTCAATCCTGGTTTGAAATTACTATTATGAAATGCTAAGTCACTTGTTCTTGAAAAATTAAATAAAATTTAAGTATTTTCATCATTAATGATCTGGAACCTGGAAATAAATAATTTGAACTGTTGTGTGACTCATATGCATGTTGTGGACTGATGATGGATCGGGCTGCATACCGCAGCAGATGATATGAGGATCGGGCTGCACGCCGCAGGAGATGATATGATATTGCGCTTGGGCTGAAGGAACCCCTCCGGAGACTGTACATACCCCCAGTGAGCGCCATCGACGTTAAACGGATCGGGCTACACGCCGTAGCGGTCATGTGCATTGCATTGCATTTTTATCTATTGAATTATTGGTGCTAGTTGTGACTTGCTGTTGTTGTTAGGTCATGGTAGGTGTGGGACTGTAGTTTATCTTTACTCTGTGTTATTCTGTGGATTTCCTACTTTCAGCTATTTTATATACTTTTTTACTCATTGAGTACTTAGTACTCACCCCTACTCCCTGCACCTTTGTGTGCAGATTCAAGTACACATGGGGGTTAGACGAGCACTCCAGCCTTTATCAGTGTTATTTCAAGTTGCTGTGGTAGCTGCCGGCGTTCGCAGAACCTAGCTTCTATTTCCATTCAGTTAATACTATATGTTGAGTATTTCATTCACTATTTCCATTACTATTCAGTTATGTTTAGAGGCTCTAGACTCGTGATCCCACATCTTTTGGGAGTGTTATTTCATTATTCACACTTCTTAGTATTTATTCATACTATTATTATTGGAGTATCTATTGACTCATATATTCTTCTTGAGTTGGTTTTTCTGGGACTGGTTTTCTAATTGGAAACAGTTGTTGGTCTGGCTTGCCTAGCTTTAGGGTTAGTCGCCATCACGATCGAATTTGGGTCGTGACATGGGCTAGGGGAGCGGGTTTTACCAACTTCGTGAATTGTTGCATTTTTTGAGTAATTTTGATTGGGTTATATTTCTTTGACCCATATTTATTTATTTGTTGTGGTTTTGATTAGATTCGACTCATGAAGCGGCAAATTCGAAGGGAAAAGGCATTGCGGACGAGTCCATCCCGGTTAGAGGTGAGTAGTTAGTGTATATGATAGCCTGAGGGTTTAAAACCATGGCTTATCACATTATGACGCTATTTAGGGCGTGACTGGCAGGTGCGGGACTGGTTATGACTTGGGATTGTGACTTGGTCCATCCCGAATAAGAATAATATTATATTGGCGGTTGAAACGCATACTATGTTAAGTGTATATGTGGGCTATAAGACATGCTTGGGGCCTTGTACCGACCTGTAGTATCCTTAGGGGATAGAAATCTATGTGATAGCATGATTTGTAAAATCATTGATCTTAGTCCTGGCTTGAAATCCCTATTATGAAATGCTAAGTCACCTGTTCTTGGAAAATTAAATTAAATTAAAGTATTTTTCATTATTAATGAAATGGAACCTGAAAATAAATAAATTGAACTGCTGTGTGACTCATATGCATGTTGTCGACTGAGTATGGATCGGGCTGCACATCGCAGCGGATGATATGAATATTGCGCTTAGGCTGAAGGAGCCTCTCCGTAGTATGTACACACCCCTAGTGAGCGTCGTCGACGTTAAAAGGATCGGGCTACGCGTCGTAGCGGTCATGTGCATTGCATTTCATTCTTATTTGTAAATTACCTATGATAGTTGTGATTTGCTGTTGTTGTTAGTTCGTGGTAGGTATCGAACTGTAGTTTTAGCTTTGCTCTATGGTATTATGTGGATTTCCTGCTTTCAGCTTTTTTATATACTTTTTACTCACTGAGTACTTAGTACTCACCCCTATTCCATGCACCTTTGTGTGCAGATTCAGGTACAGATGAGGGTTAGACGAGCAGTCCAACTTATTTCCGAGTATTCGAGTTGCTGAGGTAGCTGCTGGCGTTCGCATGACCTAGCTTCTCTCTTTATTTTACTTTATTTTCTTTATACTTCGAGACTTGAGTATTTTGTTCAGTATTCCTATTACAATTCAGATTTTGCTTAGAGACTCTAGACTCGTGACCCTAGATCTTTTGGGAGTGTTATTTTTTATGTTCGCACTTCTCAGTATTTGATTCTACTATTATTATTGGAATATTATTATTGACTCTTATATTATTCTTGAAATTTGTCCTATTGGGACTGGTCTTTAAATGTGGAAACAATTATTGGTCTGGCTTGCCTAGCTTTAGGGTTGGGCGCCATCACGACCAGTTTAGGTCGTGACAAGCTGGTATCAGAGCCTCGGGCCCACTTCTCAAAAAATTTTGAAAGTCATACCAACGAATTCTCCGTCTCGCCACGAGTCCATGCATATAAAATTTATCAAAGACTATGATATTACCATCTTGTAGTGGTCGATGCCTTAAGCTGGAAGGCTATTAGTATGGGCAGCTTGGCGTACATTCCAGTTGGGGAGAGGCCCCTTGCAGTTGATGTTCAGGATCTAGCTAATCAGATGGTGAGGCTGCATATTTCTGAGCCCAGTTGGGTGATGGCTTGCGTGGTATCTCGGTCTTCCTTATACGACCGCATTCGAGAGCGCCAGTATGATGATCCACACTTGCTTGTCCTTAAAGACAAAGTTCAACATGATGATGCTAGAGATGTCACTATTGATAGTCACGGTGTGTTACGGATGCAGGGCCGGATATGCGTGCCCAATGTTGATGGCCTTCGTGAGTTGATATTGGAGGAGGCCCATAGCTCGTGGTATTCTATTCACCCAGGTGCCGCAAAGATGTATCAGGATTTGAGGCAGCATTATTGGTGGAGAAAGATGAAGAAGGATATTGTGAATCATGTAGCACGGTGCCCTAACTGTCAGTAGGTCAAGTATGAGCATCAGAGGCCCGTTGGCGTATTTCAGCGTATGGATATTCCCGAGTGGAAGTGGGAAAGGATCACTATGGACTTTGTCAGTGGACTCCCTCGGACAGCGAGAAAGTTTGATTTAGTTTGGGTGATTGTGAATAGGCTGACCAAGTCAGCTCATTTCATTCCTGTGTGTACTACATACTCCTCAGAGCGGTTAGCAGAGATATTCATCCGTGAGATTGTGAGATTGCACGGAGTTCCAGTTTCTATCATACTTTGACAGAGGCAACTTCCTTATTTCTCAACTTACGTACTTGCCTATCAAGGATGGCTACCGGAACTTCTTCATATGACAAATCTTCATTAACCTCAATAACCTCGACCGGCATTATGGTGGATGGATCTCCAATCACTTTCTTCAACATGTACACATGGAATACCGGGTGCACTAATGACATCTCAGGAGGCAACTCCAGCCTATAAGCAACTTGACCAATCCTTTGAACGATCTGATATGGCCCTACATACATAGGACTCAATTTCCCTTTCTTTTCGAATCACATGACTCCCTTCATAGGAGATACCCTCAAGAATACCCAATCATCGACTTGAAACTCCAAATCTCTTCGGCGAACGTCTGCATAGGATTTTTTGGCGACTCTGTATAGTTTTCATCCTCTCCTGAATAAACTTAACTTTTTCTATAGCTTGGTACACCAGATCTAGCCCTAGCAATTCCGCTTCACCTACCTCAAACCACCCGATTGGTCACCTACACCTTCTCCCGTACAATGCCTCAAATGGGGCCATCTGAATGCTAGCATGAAAGCTATTATTATAAGCAAATTCTATTAGTGGCAAGTGTTCATCCCAATTACCTTTGAAATCTAAGACACAAGCCAATAACATATCTTCAAGCATCCGAATAGTCCGTTCGGCCTGACCATCGGTCTGCAGATGAAAAACTATGCTAAGATTCACCTGAGTTCCCAAACCTTGCTGAAACTTCTTCCAAAAGTTAGCTGTGAACCGAGCCCCGCGATCCGAGATAATAGAAAGTGGAGTGCCATGAAGCCTTACTATCTCCTTGATGTACAACCTTGCATATTGCTCCGCAGTATCAGTGGACTTAACTGGCAGGAAGTGAGCTGATTTGGTGAGTCGATCCACTATCACCCATATTGAGTCGAACTTATGCCTGAGTGCGAGGTAACCCCACCACGAAATCCATATTGATCATCTCCCATTTCCACCTTGGTATTTCTATAAGCTGAGTTAACCCACCGGGCCGTTGATGCTCGGCCTTCACTTGCTAACAGTTCGGGCATTTAGCTACAAAGCTTGCCACATCCCTTTTCATATCGTTCCACCAATAAATCTCCTTGAGATCATGATACATTTTCGTGGAACCTCGGTGCACAGAATACCTGGAAATATGAGCCTTTGCCATTACTCTCTCCCGAAGTTCGTCCACGTCCGGAACACATAGTCTACCTTGACACCACAATACACCATCCTTAGTACTACTGAGTACAAATGCAGAGGTCTTATCATTCATAACTACTTCCTTCACCCGAACTAATGTTGGATCCATAAACTGCTTTTCCTTGATTTCCGCAACCAATGATAATTCTGCTCTATTATGCACCATGACATTCCCCTCGTTTGACGCCGAGATGCGAACCCCCAAACTGGCCAATTGGTAAACCTCCCGAGCCAGGGGTCTCTGATCTACACCCAAATGAGCCAAACTACCCATGGATTTTCGACTAAGAGTGTTGGCTACCACATTTGCCTTCCCTGGATGGTACAATATGTTCATATCATAGTCCTTGAGCAATTCTAACCACCGCTGTTGTCTCAGATTCACCTCCTTCTGTTTAAACAAATACTGGAGGCTCTTATGGTCTGAAACATGAACCCCATAAAGATAGTGCCGCCATATTTTCAAGGAAAACACAACAGCCTGCAAGCTCCAAATCATGCGTCGGATAATTCTTCTCATGGTTCTTGAGTTGCTTGGAAGCATAAGCTATGACCTTTCCGCACTGCATCAATACACACCCCAAACCGACTCTGGAGGCATCACAATAAACCACAAATCCCTCTGTGCCTTCTGGCAAGGCCAATACCGGTGTCGAGGTCAATCTTGAATTCAATTCTTAGAAACTCTTCTCACATGCATCGGACCACTGGAACTTAACTGCCTTCTGTGTCAATTTAGTCAATGGGGATGCGAGGGTTGAAAATCCCTCCACAAACCTTCGATAGTACTCTGCCAAACCCAAAAAGCTACGAATCTCTGTCGGGGTCGTAGGTCTAGGCCAATCTTTCACTGATGTAATCTTCTGAGGATCCACCTGAATCCTTTCACTGGAAATGACTGGCCCTAGAAAGGCTACGGATTCCAACCAAAACTCACACTTTGAGAACATGGCGTACAATTGATGCTGAAGAAGGGTCTACAAGGTTGCTCTGAGGTGAATGGCATGATCTTCCCTGCTCCAAGAGTAGATGAGGATGTCGTCAATGAATACAATTACAAAGGAATCTAGGAATGGCTTAAAAACCTGATTCATAAGGTCCATGAAAGCTGCTGGGGCATTGGTTAGCCCAAACGACATGACCAAGAATTCGAAGTGACCATAGAGAGTTCTGAAGGTGGTCTTAGGAATGTCCTGCTCTCTAATCGTCAATTGGTGGTACCCGGACCGTAGATCAATTTTTGAGAAGAACCTTGCTCCTTGGAATTGGTCAAACAAATCATCCACCCGAGGCAAAGGATATTTGTTCTTGATGGTGACTTTCTTGAGTTGTCGATAATCAATACATATTCGAAGTGATCCATCCTTCTTTCTGACAAAAAGAACTGGAGCACCCCACGGTGACAAACTCGGTTGTATGAATCCTTTCTCTAATAAATCCCTCAGCTGCTCCTTTAATTCCCTTAACTCTGTTGGTGCCATTTTGTATGGTGGAATGAATATTGGCTGAGTATCTGGCAATACATCAATCCCAAAATCAATCTCCCTATCTGGCGGGATGCTTGGAAGCTCATCTGGAAACACCTCAGGAAATTCATTTATAATTGGCACGGACTCGAGGGTAGGCGCATCTGAGGTGGTGTCCGTCACCCGGGCCAAATGATAGATACACCCCTTCTTAATCATCTTCGAAACCTTATGGTAGGAAATAAACCTACCCCTTGGCAGTACACTATTTCCTCTCCATTCAATAACTGGCTCGTTAGGGAACTCGAGCCTCTTGACTCCCGTTCGACAGTCAAGCTTAGCAAAGCACGACTAGAGCCAATCCATCCCCATAATTACATCAAAATCTACCATCCCAATCTCAATAAGATCGGCTGCGGTAACACGACCACTTACAGTAACAACACAATCCCTATAAACTCGTGAGGCTGTTATAGAATCACCAACTGGAGTCGATATAGAGAACATCTCATGAAGCTATTCGAGTTCTATCCCAAAACGCAAAGCAATGAATGGGTTAACATAAGACAAGGAGGACCCCTGATCAATAAGGGCATAGCAATCAATAGTCTGAACATACAAGACACCTGTAACAACATCTGGAGAAGCCTCAGCACTCTAGTGGCCACTCAATGCATAGAATCGGCTAGGTCCATCCCTACCATGAGCTCCACCCCTAGCTGCACCACGCCCTGCTGAAGCTGGAGGACGCACTGATGATGTAGCAGCCGAAGAACCGAATGATTGAGCAGATCCCCTACCCATACCCTAACTGGGTGCACGACAGTCCCACTGAATGTGACCTCTCACCCCGCACCTGAAGCATACCAGGATGTCAAGGTAGCAGGTCTCTGTATGAAATCTCCCACACTTGAGGCATGTAGGTCTCCCTTGCTGCTGGGACCTCACCCCAGGGTGACCAGATTGGCGAGACTTTCTGTTGTCTGAACCTGGTCTCGAATGACTGCCCTGCTGATGACTGTGCACAGACGGCGGTGCACTCGCGGAGGACTGAGCATATGACTGGGATGGCCCTGATGACCCTCTCCCTAGAAGTGATCTCCCTGAATGACCCATTGACCGGGCCCTACTGATATTCTCTCTCTCTGCATGACATTTCAACTTCCTAGCCTCTATGGCCTGAGCAAGCCCCACGATCCTCCCATAGTTCATGTCTGAGTGCAAAGCTTCTATGACGGCCTCATTCACAACCAAAGGGCTAAGGCCCTGAACAAACCATCGAACCCGGGCATCCATGGTCGACACTAGATGAGGAGCATACTTGGACAGTCTCACAAATTCCATGTGATACTCCCAAACTCTCATACTCCCCTGTTTGAGGACCTCGAACTCAGTGGCACGGGCTGCCATCGTCTCGGCATGCAAGAAGTGGTCCATGAATGCATCTACGAACTCATCCCATCTAACCGGAGGGCTCCCCTCATCACGGTAATCCTCCTACATCTCGAACCATGAACGTGCCGCTCCCTTCAGCCTATATGAGGCCAACTCTACCCCCTCTATATATGTTGCCTTCATTACTCTGAGGTTCTTGTATATCTCATCAAGGAAATCCTGTGGGTCAGCCTCTAGATCGGTGTTTGAGAATTCTGGAGGGGCCAACCGCAAAATTGGTGGACTCTGGAGCCGGAGGAATCTCCCTGTCTGCTGGAGGATACAGGGGCATCATGGGATCTCTATGCCTGGGCGGCCACTAATTGTGTTAACATATGAATGGCTCCCCTAAGATCCTCGTTAGAGATACAAGAACTAGAAGTTGGAACTGTATCAGAGTCAGGAACACTGGCAAGAGGGATGGTGGCATCATGTGCCATAGCTGGAATAGGGACACTTGGGTTTTGAACAGATGGTCCAGGAAAAATTAGGACTTGTGGTTCATTCTTGCCCACTTTATCGAGTACATGATTTGCAGCCACACTTGGGCTGGCATTGGCCCCAAGCCCGAGTCTAGCCTTCTTCTTAGGCGCCATATTCCGAAAATTTGGAACAAGGCGTGAATTAGACACAAATATTTCCAATATGAACTTTACCGCATGATATAGAATAACAAAGAAAGGGGTAAATTCCTAAATGTCCGTGCAGCCACCAACTTATATGATGTGGTCGACAACACACCGATAAGAAGGGCACTACTAGACACGACTCTGAGACATCCTAGGACACTTTAAAAACCTTAGGCTCTGATACCAAGTTTGTCACGCCCCAAATCGAGGGACATGACCAGCGCTTGACCGGGTAGCCCCAGTCAATCCGACCTGGGTGCCTTTCTATCCCACGCGTTACCCTTGTATTGATTATTTCTCATGAGTCGAATATCTTACCAATTATAACTGATTTCACAATGTACAAACATAACCATACGATTGATTTACTAACAAGTTTATAATTTACATTCACAACGCCCGACATATATATATATATATATATATATATATATATATATACATAGGCCACAATCCCACAGTTTACATGTCTACGGAGCCTCTAGGATACAAAAGGGGATACAATACTTGCCGGTAACAAGGCTCTTGTTATACCTTACAAAAACCAAAATGAAGTCTAAAACAAAAGTGGCATGAGCCACACATGGCTCCAAGGAAGAAAGGAGCTCACCAAAACAGGCAGTGGAAGATGAAGAATACTACTGCCGACGAGCTGAAGTGCCTGCTACCAATTCACCTACAATCATAACACGAATGTAGCGTCCCCGGTAAAAGGGACGTCAGTACACTGGAATTGTACTGGTATGTATGGACAAACTTTGTCCCAAATAAACTCAAGCCATTAAACAAGGAATCACGATGATAATACAGCCAATAAATTACACCAAGAATCAATTAAGCCAGCCAATCATGTTTTCCACATTTCCTCATTTTAAATAATTCTCAACACAAAGCACGTTCTAAGATCAACAAGGAGAACAACAACCAATTGATCATGTAAAACACAAGTAGTTAAACAAAGGGGAAATCAGTGCCCCACAGGTTGCAAACTCTCATGCTGTCTCCTTTCATAATTTCACATCAATGATTTTATATCAATTTCAATAGCGATTTCGATCGCTTTCCATTCTTATTACCTCGTCCACCCTTATTACCTCGGCCACCCTCATCACCCGAACCCACACCTTATTACTTCATGTTGCGGTGCTACCCGATCCTACCGTAGAGTTTCAAACACAACAATCACAAACCACAAATAAGGCACTACACAAAATTACAACAAGTTCAAATAAGCAACTTACAATTCGGTTCATATGCTCAAATACTTTTTCAAACTAATATCACAACCAAGTTACCATATTTCCATGTTCGAGAGTACCCACACAAGTATGTTCAACAATTTACCACAATTCAAGTGTTTCATCCCTTTCCACAAGAAACCATATATGCCATCACAACAATTGTTCTTAGTTCTTTACCAATTCTAATTCCCTTATTATCTTTCAATTCATATTTCATACCACACCACATGTAGTTCAATATCAATTGAATACCCAACAATGAAATCAAAGAATTACATACAATCTCTCAAATTAACACATGCCAAAACAAATTTCACACATATAGGCGATTTTACAAGAATCAAAATTTGCCATACATACCTGGTGTCGGGTTTTCTTCCTTTAACCTCCTACTTTATGCTTACCCAAGTTATCCTATCTTTGCTGACCTTGTTTTTGCAGACTCTTACGTCTATTCACTTCCTTTTTACTAAAAATCAAGTTCAATAATCATGCATAAGTGTTAAATTCTATTTTCAAAAGCTATTATATGCAAACCTTTCTTTACCCATTTTAAAACTGAAAATCAGAGAAAATAGTTAGGGTTTTTACCTTGTAAAGATTTGGGAAAGATGAATCTTTGCCCTATGATCCTTTGGACTAAATGTTTGGAACAATTCTTGAAGATAATATACTTCTCTCTCTAAAACGCCTCTCACCTCTCTCTAGTTTTAGTAAGAAAATGTGAGAAAAATGAAGCATGAAAGTGTTTTATTAAAGAAGGGGTCGGGTAAAAAATTTACAAAAATCTGGGCCGAGTCAATTCTGCGGTTGCATCTGCGATCGCAGAATCAACATGCGGTCCGCAGAATGGATCGCAGAATTGCCTCAAAATTGCATATGTTCTGTTACAGAATGCGACCAAAATGCGGTCCGCATTCTTGATCTGCGGTCGCAGAATGCACCGCAGATTTAACACTCAAAAACTCTCGAGAAATTATGCGGTAGATCTGCGGTCCGCAGATCCATTCTGTGATCGCTTATCAACCGCATTTTCAACACCATTTTTAAAAACATTCTGTTAAGTTCTGCGGTAGGAATGCGGTCCGCATAGCAGATCCGCGGTCGCATTCCTGACCGCAGAATTGACACTTTTTGAAAAAATTGATTCTTTAAATTTTTGAAACTTAAATCACTACCAAGGGTCCGAACCACAGCGAGCAAGCTCGCCGCGAAGAATTCTACGCATTCCTAACACATTATTCGGACCATGGCACCACAACTACTAGATTTTTAAGCACAAAAATTTTACGGGGCCTTAAACAGGGCCAGGCCGGGTTTAGTGTATTTTCAATATATTTTTTGGAAAATTGTATAACTATTGTAAGTTATATTAACACTTTATATTAATTTAATTTAAAGAATACAAGGAAGATGAGAAAAAAATGCACTTATTGCAAGTGCTACTTTTATTTCATAATTCAAATTTAAATTGAAATGTTTACATTTTTAACAACAAGTAAATTCAAAGGTTTTGCATTGCCCTGGTAATTTCCTCATAATCAATATGAACTGAGTGGCCTTTTTCTGGAGTGTTTAATTCGGATGGGTTACCATTTGGTAATATATCTCCAAGTTCCTCATCTTCTGGGCTATCAACATCTTCACGTCATTGATTTCTTCTTTCCAATCTAATCCAATCTCTGATACATACTAAAACTTCCAAAGTGTTGCTTCCCAATGAGTGACGGGTGTCTCCAAGTTGTTGTCTTGCTTTTCTGAATGAACTCTCTGATGCAACAGTTGAAATTAGCACATTCAGCATGTCCCGAGCCATTGCGAAAAGAACAGGAAATTGCTTTCCATTGTCATGCCACCATCCCAATGGTGAAAAATCCTTTGTGCGTGGCTCCTTTTGCTTCTGCAAGTAGAATTGAAGTTCATCAATGTTCCGACAACTTGTTTGAGTGTTAGAAAAAGTAGAAAAAATATTAAAACTATCATCAAAGCCTTCTTCTTCATTCACAATAGCAGAAGTGCTACATTGCATAGTAGGATTAGCATTGCCTACAGTACGAGTAGCATCATCAATTATGTTTGCATAATAATTATATAATGATGTAAATAATCATTTAGGTTGTTCATAGAAACGACAAGAGGGGTTGCTCTGATGGTAAGCAACCCCCACTTCCAACCGAGAGGTTGTGAGTTCGAGTCTCCCCAAGAGCAAGGTGGGAAGTTCTTGGAGGGAAGGATGCCGGGGTCTATTTGGAAACAGCCTCTCTACCCCAGGGTAGGGGTAAGGTCTGCGTACATACTACCCTCCCCAGACCCCACTAAGTGGGATTATACTGGGTTGTTGTTGTTGTTGTTGTTGTTGTTGTTCATAGAAACATATAAATTTGGGGTTTCAGTTTCCCCAATCTCCATATAAGTATATAAAGCATTCATTAATTGGTGACAATCAGACGTCTTAATAGAAGGATTTAAAACAGCACCAATTAAGTAAATCGGAGGAATTGGATAGAAATATTTTTTGAATTTGGCTTGCCTTTTTTCCACAACATCCTTATATTTCTCTTTCTTCTTAAATTCAAAGAGTAGAAAAGAAATTTCTGCTATATGTACTAAAGCAATAGTAATAGTAGGGTAATAAGCTCCAAAAAACTGAACAGTAGCAGTATAAAATTTATGTAAAAATTTAACAACATCATTAATGACCTCCCAAGTACCAGTTGTTAACATACGGCTTGGATCAGTGCAATGCGCATTAGCAACTTCAGTTATTGGGAATCTATATTTGTAGCAAACTTTTAAAAATATATATGTATAGTTTCATCTAGTAATAATTTCGTCTTGCATGAACCGGGGTTGGAGGTTATACTGGGCACACTTATTTTTAAATTCCTTTATTCTAGATAGTCTATTATTTCCTTGAATAATACTAACTGCTCTTCTAACATGACTAATCTCTATTGAAAATAAATCAAGATCACTTTTAACAATTAAATTATAAATATGACATGCACACCTAACATGAAAAATTTCATTAAGAGGTGGTTTCAAATGTATTTTTAATATTGAAATTGCAGCATTGTTGTTAGAAACATTATCAAAAGACATACACAATACTTTTTGGTTGAGATTATAAAATTCAACAACTTTATAAAAGTACTACTTATAAATGCAGCAGTATGACTCTGATATTCATCATATCTAAAAGCAATAATACGTTTTTGCATACAAGTACTATCATCTATCTAATGTCATATAATAGTCAAATAATCACGTCCATTAATAGCATGACCAATATCAGAAGTTAGATAAACTCTACAAGGAAGGTGGCTAAACAAATAACGTAAATACGTTTGATATTGTCCATGAAGTCTGAAAATATCGGCTCTACAAGTACTTCTAGGTATACCTTTAAATAACAGATTGTATATTATTTGAATATACATAGCAAGATATGACAAAGAAACAAAAGAAAAAGGTGGACAATCTAAAGCAATCATTTTTACTAACTCCTCACGATCCTTCATTTTATCATATTTTAATAATCCTCCAGTAGTAGGATTAATAGTTGTTTGATTTTCATCACCATGTAGGCCCCATTCTATGCAATGTGAAACTCTCATATCTCTACTAAGCATTCCAGTTCCCACTAAATTTCCTCCAGTCAAATGTTTAAAATCACATTTATAAAGTTTGCATCTAACTCAATCAGTACCTTCAATTATTTCAAAAAAATTCCAAACCTTACTTTTTTTATATGATTAGTCGTCGAAGCCACATGTGGTCTACTACTAGTGCCATGACCACCACCCCTTGTAGCAACTCCAACACTACTAACCCCAGCACTAGTAGGTGTAGCTGGTATCTCATCTTCAATTTCTAATTCATTATCTTCTATTTATAATTTTCTTGTAATTGTTCATAATCCATATTTTCATTAGGCGATGCTTCAGGAACAAGAGAAATTAGGGTACTATTACTACGAGATGCTGAAGAATTACCTCTATTTTTATTTTCCCTACTAGTAACTTTTCTACTCGCTCTTTTAGCAGCCTTAAACATATTGTAAAAATTAAAGTATAAGCACAAAATAAATATGCAATCAAAATATTAAATAAGAGAAAAAGCTGGAGAGAGTGCATCGATTTGGACAATAAATTGAGCACTTGATTATGCAATTCTGATGTTACCATGAACAAACGTCAAGCAAGTATTCCAACTTGAAGTTCAAAACCTGAATAATAAAATACTAAAATTTAAATTCAACTATTCAAGAAAAGTGAGCCAAATAAAATTAGAAGATGAAATGAGGAATTAAGACTTGAAGTCTTGATAATTAGAGAATAAGAGAATGGGAGAAATTGAAATAGGAAAATGAATTTTGAGTGAGAAATAAATAAGAGGGAGGGGGGAGTATTTATAGTTTTACGTAAGGTTATTTTTGTAAAATAAAAAATGGTTAAAATTAAATTAAAAATGGCTATTTGAGAAATATATCCGTTGGACAACGGATCAGTCAAAATTCTGACCATTGCCAACGGTCAGTGGGTCCCACTTGCGTCAGAAAAAAAATGTAGGCGTTAACCGGGCCGGTTTAACCGTTAATGAACAGTGTTCATTCGGACCGGTCCTAGAGGGTCTGGTTACCCGTTAAGAAAAAAAAAACAGAACAAACCCCTTAACCCCATCCCCCCAAGCCAGCCCACCCGACCTCCTACTTACTGGTCCTGGCCGGTTTTGGGTTCTACCGGTGTGGGTCGGTTCGGAACCGGGCTGACCTAGCCCGTTTAACACCTATACTCCTAGTTGGGGAGTGAAGTGCATTTGATGCAGCGGTATGAGTTCAGACCCAGAAAGACTAAATGACTATGTAATGTATACGACAGTGAAAGGTATGCAGAAATGTTAGATTTGGGCGAAGCAGGTTGTGTGATCCTTATGTGTATGTTTGAAGATCTCATGTGTAAGTGGAAAGTACGTGTTGAAATTTGAAATTTTAGGTCGCTTAAGAGAGTGGGTTTAACTGTTATGGGGATGAATGCGAGATTTGCAGAAGATTTGCAGTACTAGATGAACTGTGTTTTCATAAGCTTACAAATTATTTGAGTTTAATCCCACTATGGTATTGTGACATTAATAGAGGAAAAATATTATAAGTTATTGAGTGTATCTTGATCTATCGCTTCGAGCCAAGTAGGGGAGTCTGCTGTGAGCAGTTGATTACATGATTAGGTGCTATGTTGGTTCCAGTTTGAGGCGTGCGAGTGAATTAGCTATGGCTCGTGAGAAGAAAATTTTTGGCAAAGGTTATGTTATGCTTCATAGGGCATGAGAATCACAGAATGTATAGTTGTTGGTAAAGAATACTCGGTGCATAGAGCAGGAAGTTGCTTGGTTATATTGGGATTAGGATCTCATTTTGCGGTATCGGAGTGCCAATAAGGCACGGGTGGTTCTATTCGTTAGGTCAGGTAATTTGTAGTTCGAATAAGAGTGAATGACTTTCGAGAATGGTTCTAATGTGTTCAAGATTCTACAAGGAGCAAACATGTATCTTAAGGTTGTGTATGTGGTTAGTGACTTTGTTTTCATTGGAAGAGGTCAAGACTTGTGGTATTTTTATGTTAATTATGGGATTCTATGTATCAGTATCTAGAAAGTAAAGGTAACAGATTTAGATTCGCAAGAAGTTCTTCAGAGTAAAGTATTTTGGAATGTGGTGTTTTTGGTAATATTTGAGAGATTATTCAGCGGCTTATGGGTCTTAGACAGTGGGGTCTTATGCTTGGGTCTCGTGTGGTAAACCTGGGTTGAGAAATTATGGTACTACAGCAAGAGGGAGCATCAAGTTGAAAATGAATCAAAGGGAAATTTAGATAGATGGAGTAGCTTGATAGTAGACCGAATCAATATGGTAAGGATATGATTAATTCTTTGCATGTTCGAGGTAATGGGTTTTTACAGGTATTTTGTAGCAATACTCTTGGGCTTTGATGGCTTGCTTAGCTTGGTCTAGTTAGAAGGATTTAGTCCTGGCAGTTTAATTTGTGCAAACAGAAATGGGAGAGTTCTTGTTGATTTACCGTGGTAGGAGAAGTGCACTTTCTACGAATGTGAGAGGCATGGGATGTGTAAGGATTTTATTCTAGATGGGATCAATAGAAGTTATTGACTAGTTGAGTGCGTAGATGTCTGTGGCTTGGAAGGGAGATAAGTTTTTATGTTATCCTTGGATGGTATGGTATATGCGGTATGTTGTGGAGGATCGATACAGGCATTGTGCTAGGTTACATTTTAGTTCTGAAAGGAAGTTCATAAAACTCTTAGGCAACGGGTAGTCTCAGATAATCAAGGAATGGTACTGCTAATTGGAAGTGATTTGGCGAGAGTATACGTCTAAAAAAAGGGTAATGTAATTAAGCTAATGAAACTTTGGTAGTATTGAATCTTTTTTTGTTGGATCAACTGGTGGTATTCGGGTTTGCTTGATGGCACATGGAAATTTTAGAGTATCTATCGTGGAATGATTGGGTATTAAAGGTGTGCATATGTTCGGATGGCAAAATTGGGATCTGTCATGGTGAGTCGTGTGTCGTGTGGACATGGAGACGGAAGTTCTCATATACAGGCTATAATATGGTTGCAGATTGTGCGTTTCAGCACTGTTTAGAAACTACCTGGAATTGAAGGCCCGATCGAATCTTTCTTTGCTTGGTATGTTAAACTTTGGATATGATATTGAGATTTAGGCTGGCTTTCTCAGTGTTGGGTTATTCTTGACTATTGCGCTATGGGCTATGCCGAGGATGCCACAGGTTGAGTGGCGAAGTGCGTCGGAGTATGTTCTAGTGCAGTGGTTTATGTTACGTAGACCCAGCGGATGGCTGGGAAGGACTGCCTTTCTTAATTGGGCCTTCATGATAGATGTCAGTGTAGAGGTTTCTACCACTGATTCAGTTCTGGTGTTAAGGGACTTTTAGATGTGTTTCTTGTGGCCGGGCATGTTTCAGGGCGAGGTTGTCGAGTTCGATGTTGATTTGGTGCTGGGCACCATATCGTACGACTCTGCTAGGAGTTATATTAGTTGAAGGAGTAGCTTCGGGCTTCCTTGATAATGCATTTGTTGGTAGGGCGATGTGGATGTGTGTTCTAGTTTGAGTCCATTTGGTTGGGCCCGAACGGTATTGCTGAGGGATAGGTTGGTTCGATCGTTATTGATATTCTTAGTGATCTGGAAAGATCTATAAGTTGCCTTTTTGTGTTGCGAGGCGTTATGTTTTGTTGGTTATGGGCGCATATGGTGTGGTTCCATTAGGGTTTCGTAGTGAAAGTCGAGCCGAAAGAGTAATTGGGAGTTGCTCGGTGAATAACATACCAATTATGTTCTATCAGGTTTGTTTGGTGTATGTTACTTGTTTCACCGTGGGTGTAATGATTTGCTTTGGTTCCAGACATCAATTGAGCATGGTTGTCGATTTCGAGTATAATGACTTAAGGTGTTTCATGTGGGGCAGTATTTGGATAGGATCGTGTGTTGCAACAAAGCTGTGTGGAAATATGACCTTGCGGGTCAGATTTGTGTGTTATATTTCTATGATATGAGATGGTTCTTAGCCATGTGATGTGATGATATTAGTGAGCTTGCGATACAGCTCTTTCAATTGTGTCATTTTCATGATTTGAGTATATTCCGGCTGTTGCTTATTGGTAAGCATAGTTATGCAGGTTGTGGCTTAGGCTGCATTGATGTGTCACGTCACCAGGGTGGAGTGTTTGGTCAGAAGATATAGTTGGAGTCATTAATGAATATAAACGGATTTGATTTTAGCATGTTTGATGGGTAAGTATCAAGGTTCGATTCGAAATCTACTATGGTAATTGCTAGAGGAGAAATGGCCTCATGAATGGTTGGTCTGAGAAATAGTTATGTTTTATTGCGTGTTTCATTTATCGTTGGAAGTATATGAAAGTGTTGGAATGAGACTTTAGCTAATAAGAGGTTTCCTATCGGTATTCGATTGTTGCATACAACTGCTGTGAATGGAAGTTATCGCTACATGTGGTTGAGTTATGTGGTATATCATATACTTGTACCTAAGGTCGCAGGAATGGGTTATTACAGCTGGTCTGAGACTATTCAGAGTGTAGGTGTAAGGTTTTGATTGTAATGATAGTTTCAGAAGTGAAAGTGGGGTTCTATGGTTTATGGACTAGGATGGATTGTGAAATTTTAGCTAAGTTGTGTTATCGGACCTATGTGAGATAGGGTGGCGTGGGATCACCCCCGTGTATATGCTTGGTAAGGTTATTCAGTAATTGGTTGTCTTTTAGAACAACTCTGGGTATGTTCGAGGCCGAACGCGTGTTTAAGTGGGGGAGGATGTAATGACCTAATCGGTCGTTTTGAGCTTTTGCACTTTGATCGCCAGTTCTCGGGCATGACTTGCCCCGTGTTATGTATTATGACTGATGTAGATCGTTGGTTTTGGTTTTCAGAAAAATTTGGAATGAATTTAAAAGAACAGTTTCAATTAAAAGCTTTGAATTTGAAAGGTTTGACCAAGAGTTGACTTATTTGTATATAAGCTCGGATCAGAATTTTTATGATTTGCTCAGCTTCGTTGGGTGATTTATGACTTAGGAGCGCGATCGAAATGAATTTTGGAAGTTCGTGGAAGGATTTGACTCGAATTGGCAAAGTTAGTATTTTTGCGAATTTTGGTTGATAGGTGAGATTTTGATTCGAGGGTCGGAATGGAATTTTGAGAGTTATTGTAGCTTTTTAATGTCATTTGGTATGTCTGTGCAAAATTTCAGGTCATTCAGACGTCGTTTGATTGGTTTTTTTTTATCAAAAGCATGTTTCAAAATTTTTAGAAGAACTTAGGGTTGAATTCAATGTGAATTGATGATTTTGACGTTGTTTGAGGTGTTTTGTTGATTGGAACAAGTTTGAATGATGTTGTAGGATGTGTTGGTACTTTTGGTTGAGGTCTCGGGGACCTCGGGTGAGTTTCGGGTGGTCAATTGTACAATTTTTGGCTTTGAGAATTGCAGTTCATAAGTTGTTGCAGGGGTATTTTGGCCTTCGGGATCTCGAGCCTGGGGCTGCGATCACAAAAAAGGAATTTGGGAGTCAGGCATTTTGTTCATCGCATTCTAGGTTGGCCATCCGCGATCGCAGTGAGTAAGATGGTGCATCTTCGGATTCGCATGGGAGTATCCGCAATCGCATATGAGGACTTTGGGGCCCGGTAGAATTGTTCTTTGTGTTCGTATCATATGGTTCGTGTTCGCGTAGGTTTGGAATGAAAGGCATCGCGTTCGCAGAGCCCCAGTCGTGTTCGAACAGGGTTATTTTGAGAGACCGGAATTTTGTGCTTCGCGCTTGTGAGCCTTGGGCCGCGATCGCATAGAAGAAAGGTTAGTGCTGGGCAGAAGGTTATAACTTCATTTCATCCGCGATTTTGGGTCATTTTTCACCCATGGCTGCTCGTTTTAGAGATTTTTGGAGGAAATGAAAGAGGGATTCAATAGGAATCAACTTGAGGTAAGAATCTTGGTCTTAAAACTTGATTATATTGCGAAATCCACCAAGAAATTCATGCAAACTTGGCTAAAATGGGAAGAGCTAGGGCTTGAGTTTTGATATTTCAAATTGGGATTTGAGGGGTCATTTAGACTCCGATTTTGGTGTTCTTTATATGCATAGACTCGTGGCGAGATAAGGAATTCGTTGGTGTAATAATTCCTGAGTTTAGAGAAGTGGGCCCGAGGCTCAGGTTTTGTCAATTTTGGGATTTTAATGTTTTTCGATTGGGTACTGTTCATGTGGCATATTGTGACGTATTCGTTGTGGTTTTGGTCAGACTTGATGCGCTTGGAGGCCAATTTGAGAGGCAAGGGCATATCAAGCTAGAGTTTAGCCGGCTTGAGGTGAGTAATAAATGTAAATAATATTTTGAGGGTTTGAAACCCAGTACATGCACATCATAGTGTTATATTGAGGTAACTGCATGCCGGATAGCGAACATGGGGTAGAGCACCGTTGGGCTGATTGCCATATTTGGGCTTTATGCCAGCTATTTGAATCCTTTGAGGTTTGTTGTTGATATTTCCTCACTATTTTAATTTTATACTTGAACTCAGTCATGTATTTTCCACTGTTTTTAAGACTCAACCAAGTTTATTTTATTTTAACACTTGAAAAGATATTTCTAATAATATTGGGCTGAGCATCAAGTTTTATTGTTGTCCTAGTGTCTTATGTGATTTTGATTGAGCAAGGCCAAGGGCATGTATTGTGAGGATACTTTTGGATCGAGCTGCACACCGGAATAGTGGGATACTGATTTGATATGAGGTTGCGGGCCTAGATTTGATGCCACGAGATGGATTCATATTGCGCTTGGGCTGTAAGGGCCCCTCCCGGAGTCTGTACACCCTTGTGAGCGTCGTTGACCATAAATGGATCGGGCTGCACATCGCGGCGATATGTGGATCAGGTTGCTCGCCGCAGCGGAACCGGTACTGTTTGATGTGTTTACCTTATTTCATTTGTCTTCCATTACGTGTTGTTGTGCTTCTTCTTGCAATATTTACTTGTTTTTATGGTATTATCTTATAACAAAGTGTTGTGCCCGATGGACGGAATTTCTGTGCTTATCTGCACTACATGTTTTGCATTCATTTGCGTAACTGCTAAAAAAGTCATTTTCAAAAGAGTTTGAAACTGAGTTAAGATGTTTCTCTAAAGATTTCACAGCTTTACTATTTTTTAAAAAGGGTTTACACTGATTCTATACAGCATGATGATTTTTCATACGTGATTTCTTACTGCTCAATTGTTATTTACCTTTATTACTCACTGAGTTGGAGTACTCACTTTACTCCCTGCACGCTGTGTGCAGACACAGGTATATATTCACCCGGTAGCGGGTTTGGCTGATCAGAGTCAGAGATATAGGAGTTTAACGAGGTGACTGCCAGCATTCGCAGCATCAGTTTTCTCCCTTTGTTCGGTATTCTTGATTCATGTACTTTTAGACCTTGTGGTTGTACTTACACTCTAATAGATGCTCGTTAATTGTGACACCTCGATTAGGGCTATGTTGGGTTATATTTCTGCTAAATAATATCATGAAATCATATTTAAACTGCTTATGAAGTGTTTAACTGCTTAAAAGAGGTATTTTGGAATGGTCTGGCTGGCCTTGTCTTCAAGAGAGGCGCCATCATGACTAGGGCGAAGTTTGGGTCGTGACATAAACTATACAGGGAAAAATTGGGTATCAACAACACCAACCGGTAGAGCCACACATTTAGAGTCTTCATAAACATAGATTAAAGGGAACACAACAGCGTCAAAGTGAAATTGAGGAAGCATCTTCGTATTCATAAACATTCAATTACAAAGGCCTACAAGTGGTCCTCACACATGATTACAAAATCCCACGAGCTATCCTTCCACAGAAACAAAGAGGCAAAATGGTACACATGTAATAAAAGCCTAGATCCTAGTCTACTTTCGAAGGCCCATCTCCGGCAGCAGTGCCTTCGGGCATCGTCTCCTCTAGCATACGTCCTCAAAGACAATATATTCCAAGTATCGTTCCCTTAGGAGACTTATCTCGGTCTTCCACACTGATATCTCCAAGGGATAAGATGGAGAAGAATAGAGTGATGAAGAAGAAGCCGAAAGAAGTGAAAAAGTGGCCAGGTGAAAATTTTGTCTAGTATGGATTTGACCAGTGTTATTATCATGAAACCACTTCTTGGAACGTTGCCCCGGCATGAGGTACAACAGTTGGTGGATAATATCACTCCACCCTGAGGAAATCAAAGAGGGTGTAGTGCACCGGGCCAGGGTGGGAGGATGAGCAGTAGAGTATAATCCGAACACCCTCATGAGCAGGGGTGTATAGCCCAAACATATTCCCAAGGAGGAAGAGGTCAGCCTCCCTGTCTTACCATCTCGATCCAACAACATAACATCAACAACAACAACAACAAGACAATATAATCTCGTTCGATGAGAGGAAGCTAAGATAGAAGGCCATCACAAAGCTGGAGAAAATGCTGCCATGCAACCTTAAGGCCGTGAATCCCGAACATGGTGGTTAACAATAGAATAAAACAGCGAGGAAAGGAGAATGGATAGACATTGAAGGAAACTTGAGTAAGAAGGTAGCACCATAGAGCCCGCATTTATATGGGACATAGCATGGCGAGTGACACCATCAATGCCTTTGAAAGATGAATCGACAGACGTAATCAATACGTCATTGAAAAATAAGTCGACGGCTATATTATGGCCTTGAAGAATAGGAATTGGCAGCGCATTGAATGACGCTGAATAAACAATTCCATGGGGGGTGCCCCGGTTATCATGAAGGTTGACATCATAAGTATGATGTCGTCAATGCAAAGTCATCACGCGAAGTTCTAAGAATCGGATGTCAAGGTCGTTTCTTATCGATCCTCCCTAAAAAACAAGTGGACTATCTATATATGGCAAAATCAGAAGGTCTAATTTCTCATCCCCAAGGCATTTCAGAAGGTCATCTTGAGGCCTCCAGGCTGCAAGTCTATGTTCGAGTCTCCTCCTTCGGGGTTCGTCGACACCCAACCTAGGGACAACGGTGACCACGACCATGGTAAGAAGGCGGAGTTCCCAAGGTACACGGTTAGGACTGACAAAACCTGTCGGCCTACTCTAAACCCAAATTAGGGTGTCATATCTAGATGTCCCATCCTCATATCTTTACAGTTAATGTATTTTGTACTATGTTAGGATTCTCCTCCTATTAAAGGGGATCCTTACTATCACACCTCCTTTTGGCGCGCCCGCTACCCGGGGGTAGGAGCGTAATGGAGTTTTTCCAATTTAAGTGACAATGTTCGAAACGAGATTATTCTATTTATTTCATAGTCGCCACTTGGAATAAATTAAGGTGTCCCAAGTCACCAATTTATTTAAGTCCCGAATCGAGGAAATTTCGACTTTCCAAATGAAGTCTGCGAACCAAAATTCTAAGTAAGGAATTCTGTTGACCCGAGGGAAGGTGTTAGGCACCCCCGGATCCCGTGGTTCTAGCACGGTCGCTTCAATTATTAATAAATGACTAAAAATGCCTGATTTTATACATGTTTATAAATTATATGCTCTAATTAATCTTCAAACCGCTCTATTAATTTGAAACCGGACCCAAAGAGAACAAAAAACTAATTACAACATAGACTCGGACTTTTGACAAATGAAAAATGTATCCGAATTACTTACTTTGAAAACTATGCTGATTAAAGAAAACATTGTAAAACTAAACTAAAAAAAATCAATTTATTTAACAGGATATCTCTTAAAATTATTGCCAGTTAAAGAATCGTACCAAATGACGGGTTATTTCCTAGCTTTTTGATTTATGGCCAGAGATTAAATGGCAAGATATAAACTAACGGAAAATTGATCAAAATATGCGGAATAGAAATGATTCAACTTGATCCAATTATTAAAAAAGTAAAATTGTTTACTATCCTTAATCCGATGTTAATTAGCGAAAGCAAAACTATGCGATTAAAATCGATCCAACATTGGCATCTAAAAAACGGGTTAACTTATCTTATCTACTTAAGTACAAATAGGTTTCAAGGGAAAATCAAATGAAGAAATTCAAAAATGATTCGAAATACCTTGCATTAATAATTAACATCAATCAAATTAACACCTTGAACATGCTTAAGTTACTTGATTTTAACAAAGTACCAATTTAACATATCAAAGAAAATCTCAATCCGTATTGGCTAGTTTTACTTACATGGATCTAAATATATGCTAACAAAATAGAAACTAGTTAAACGTAACGAAAAACTAAACGATAGTCTAAAAATAAATCGAGATTACAATACAAGCCTAACGGGTTTTATTTCGAATTATTCATAACGAAAGTAAGAACTAAATGGACATACATAACTGTGTGCGCTCTTAAACTCTTAATGCTTAACAGTACAATCCTTAATACGACTAACACCCCCAATTTAATGGATATCTAACAAGATCATTCATATGATGGCTTCGCGGCAATATTCAAAACATGCTTTCATTTTTATTTCCAGTAAAAGCAATAGACAACCCAAGGATGTGTACCTGGAATTCAAAAGCAAAAGAGGAAGTGAGTGACTTGTTCGGCAGTGAACAAACAGCAAGATAACAGCGGCAGCAATAAAATTCCAGCAAGTATAACCGATGGGAATTGACCAAAAACTCAATTCAAACAAACCACGAACAGTGCGAAACCAGTAGAAACCAAAACAAACCAAAACAACCTTGACCAAACCAATTAGTATGGAGTCTTGATTCAAACAAAATAGATTCAAACAGATTCTCAATATGTGTTTCCTTACTCTCTTTGTGAGTGTTTTTCCAGTGAATCCCTCTCTGTTTTTCTCAATCTGTTCTCAAATGTGTGAATGTGTGTTGCTTTCAGTGAGTGTGTGTATTCCAGAGAATGTTCTGTGTATGTATTATTCTGCCAAATGATCTCAAAAAATGTGTTTCCAGAGAGTGTTTTCTGTCTAAGTGTTAGTGTTTTCCAGAGAATGCTCTGTGTGTGTATTAGTCTCTCAAAATGTGTCCCCCTTCCAGTGAGTTCCCTATCTCCTTTTATAGCCTTCAAATGACCAGAGTAACAGCCCCCATTTCTTTTAGTTTCAGATCTGTCCAGCTTGCTTAAACTCCTCCCATGTGCATTACTTTTGACCCTTTTTTCAGTTATTCCCATGTGTTTCTGATTATACAACTAACCATCATTTAATAAAGTTAGAAACACTCATTATCATCATGATATTCTCTGATTATCCCACCCTGTTTTGTCTAAGTATGGGTTTTAAAACCTAAACAAGTCCTAAAGGTAAAAACCAATGGGGTATACTGCTGTCCAGCAGGTTTTACCAACTCATCTTCATGTGTATTGCTCTTTAAAGATTAATTTTATGACTACTTAAATGGACTAACAGCTATACCCAATTCACAGCCTAATTTAAAATCAACAATGGTTCAAAACAACAATCCAACAGTTAACTCAATACTCAGAACAAACAACAAACATAAAAAAATTAATTCGAGCAAAACAATGAACCACTGCCCGGAATTTCAAACAACAAATTCGCGAATTTAAACGACGACATTCGTTAAGTCGAATCACAACATGTATGATTGATAACAAACCAATCGCAAAGACAGTGATTTCCAAACTCTCGGCCAAAGTAGTCCAAAAATGAAGAATTAGCTATTCGACGAAATATCGAATCGAATTCCTATCTTATAACTACATCATTTATAACAAACAATCAGAAGCAAACAAGTCGACAAAATAAAAGGTCCCAAAAGAAGAAGAAATTGAAGATGTCCGAGGGAAAAAAAATCAACAAACAAATGAAACTAACAAAAACAATTAAACTAAATTGACAACTATAAGTAAATAAAAACAGAAAAAGAAAAGAAAAGAAAAGAAATACCTTGAAACTAAAAAATGGAGCTCGGCCGACTTGGTCTTCGGCATTCGAGGTCGAAAGGACCTTAATTGAAATGTTTTCCAAGTGAAAACATATCAATTAAGGTCTATTAGACCTCAATTCAAAAATCCGGCGAAGAAAATCTCCAATTTGAATTTAGGGTTCTTAACATACGGATTTGGGGCTTGACGATTTCCGGTTAGATTTGAACAAAACCAAAGGTGGTTTGGGTGTGAGCGAGGCTAGGGGATGCTATGGTGTGAGTTTCGGGCCGGTTTGGGTGTGAGCAAAACTCGAATCTTCAAACGAAGATTCGAGGAATCCCAGGGTGATTCGAGCCAAACCATGCACGGGGTTGGGATGGGGAGGTTGAGATGAAGATTTGGTGTAAAAATGGAGGGGTTTGGACGACTGCCGCCGGCGGAGGCGATTTCCGGCCGGCGGCGTGCGGTGGTAGCGATGGCGGCGTTACAGAGGTGTCTCCTAGGTTAGAGAAATGGCGGAAATGAAATGAAAAATGGGTTTGGGGGTTGTTTGGTATATTGAAATTGTAAGAATTAATCTCAACCGTTGGATTATTACATCCAACGGCCAAGATTAATGGAGTGATGGGCGGGTTAAGAGTGGGTTTGGGTACGGATCCGGGTAAGCTGGGGTTTGGACTGGGGTTATTTTAGTTTTTTGGGCCTGGGATTTAATTAAGAAGTGGCCCAATCCGATTTAATTCCTCTTCTTTTCATTTGATTTTGTTTTCCTTAGCTCTTTAATTTAATTTTCTAATTAAAACAAAAATTACACTACAAAATCAATTAAATTATAAGAAATACTAATTAAGTTATATTAACAATTAACACACTCAATTTAAACATCAATTAAATATAAATCACACAATTGGGACATTAAATACTAGAAAAGCAAAAAATACATATTTTTGTTTTGTAAAATAAACTTAAACTACTCCTAATTGCAAAGTTAGATCAAAATGTAAATATGACCTATTTTTGTATTTTTATTAATTTAAACACATATAATCATGCATATACAAATGCAAACAATTACCAAAAATAACACGAAAATTCACAAAAATACACAACGTAAAAAAAATAGACAATTTTTGTTTTGATTTTGTGGGAGTAATTCATGTTAGGCAAAAATCACGTGCTCACAGCTGCCCCTCTTTGCGTGTAAACTCTAAGAGTTTTCGTGCAAAGATAACTGAGCAAATACGAGCGATTTTTGCCCGTTTGAATACTCCGTGTGAAGCATTTTGAAAAGATCTTGACCGAGCCTTTGCTTCGGGAGGCCTCCTACATATCCTGGGCTAAACAGGAATCAGGTCAATGTAGTTCGGGAAGTTTTGGTAGCTGGGACTACCATGACTGCTGTGATCTTGCTGTTACTGTTGTTGCTGCTGTTGCCACTGCCTAACTGATCTCCTTATTACACCGTGCTAAACGAAAAATAAGAAACTAGACTAGGTTACAGTATTGCAAATTCTTATCTATCTTTTCAACTTGGTCTTGTCATGTTCCTTGCCATCCTGCTGGCTCTGATGTTTCTTCACATGCTTCTTCTCTTATGACAATTGTTATTTCGGCCTATCTTGATTGCCGAACTCCGACCATTGGTCCCTTCCTTGTGATCTTCGAATTATTCTCCTTCGAAGTCTGGATCTATCTTTCTGATCCTTGTTGCCTTCCTTCCGATTACAAACTTGAATTCATGCTGGGGATTTCCTTTACACTCTGTCACTTTCCGATGGTTCACTTTCCTTATCAAATCTTAGAAATTGAGACGCCGTTCTGCTTTTCCTGCGGGCTTCTAACTTTATCGACAAACTCTAATAAAAAATCGCCATTCCATTCTTCAGCGGGCACCCGATTTCAACAACAACTTCAAAAATAATAACTCGCCACTCCGTTCTTCAAGCGGGCTCCCTGACTTCAATCATAACTTCAAAACTAAATCGCCACTCCATTCTTCAGGCGGGCTCCCTGACTTCAATTACAACTTCAAAATAAATCGCCACTCCATTCTTCAGGCGGGCTCCCTGACTTCAATTACAACTTCAAAACTAAATCGCCACTCCATTCTTCAGGCGGGCTTCCTGACTTCAACTTACAACTTCAAAACTAAATCGCCACTCCATTCTTCAGGCGGGCTTCCTGACTTCAACTATAACTTCAAGATTAAATCGCCACTCCATTCTTCAGGCGGGCTTCCTGACTTCAACTATAACTTCAAGATTAAATTGCCACTCCATGCTTCAGGCGGGCTCCCTGACTTCCACTATAATTTCAAGATTAAATTGCCACTCCATTCTTCAGGCGGGCTCCCTGACTTCAATTACAACTTCAAAATAAATCGCCACTCCATTCTTCAGGCGAGCTCCCTGACTTCCACTATAATTTCAAGATTAAATCGCCACTCCATTCTTCAGGCGGGCTCCCTGACTTCAACTATAACTTCAAGATAAAATTGCCACTCCATTCTTCAGGCGGGCTCCCTGACTTCAATTACAACTTCAAAACCAAATCGCCACTCCATTCTTCAGGCGGGCTCCCTGACTTTAACTACAACTTCAAAACTAAATCGCCACTCCATTCTTCAGGCGGGCTCCCTGACTTCAATTACAACTCACTAACTCCATCATATCCATATCGCCTTCCTTTGCTTCATGTACCATTTTCTTCTTCCTGCATCGTCTCTTGGGCCACCTTTTCTTCTGAATTACCTTGTTTTGGAATTGCTTTCTTCCTGGATCGTGTTATTTTCCTTTGACTGCTGGGGATATCCTTGGGACCGTTTACTTACCTGCTGGAGATAATGCTACCGGGGAAGTATTCTTTACTTCCTCTTTTTCTACTTCCTTTAACCTTTATTCTATCCCGAGCTCGCTGGGGGTTGAATTTTCATTGACTGAAAATTACCCTGGCAGGGACTCTCTTTTCCTTTTTCCTCTTTCCCAACCTCCTTCGGGACTTGCTCTTTGCTTCCTTGAAAACTTATGGTATATATTATTGTTGGGGAAATCTCTAAGATCAGTGTTTCATTTCTCCAAGAACTGCTGGGGATAATACTAGGCTTAAAGATCACTTCCTCGTGTTGTCCGGCCTCTTTCAAAACTATTCTGCTTGAAACTGGTATTTTCCCAAAATCTTGCGTTGCTTTCTATCCTTATCCACCGGGTATTTGCTTTCGAGAAAATTTTCGCAATGGGAGAAAATTTTCTGCCCCAGTTTGATAACCTTCTACGTGGCATGTTTTTCTACCGACGAACCCTCTTTTTCTGCTTTAAATCAAAGAAAAATTGTTAGTTTCAAAACACCGTGAGTGGTCATGCCGCTCTTGTTGGGGCAATTTTCCTTTTCTCTTTTAGGTGCTTTGCTTTCCTCGAACTTGGGGATGACGTTGATACTTGCTGGTGGATGGCGCTCTTTCTACAGGATCTCTTATCTCTCGTTCTATTCCAAACTTCAGTGTGGTCTGACACTCTTGGTCGGTGATCTGTTGTGAGAAACTATCTTCCGGGTGTGTAATATGTGTCCATCCTACTCCGTAATTCCCGTGAACCTTCCAATCAACCTATCGTTCCAATCTTAATATCGGAATGACTTTTGCCTTATTGCATTGTTCCATGCCTATTCATCTTCATTGTACCGCTTTGGGAGACTTGGTAGTAAGCTTTGAAAAGTCAACTTTCGACATAAATATAAAAATCTTTAAAATAGAGAAAAATGATAAATAAAAATGCAATAAAGAGTGTGGACTGCAAAAAAGATAAGAAGGAAAACTTTTCTGAACTTTAAATTGGGAAAAACTTATCTGAATGTATAACTGATCCAATGGTTATGTCGTGCCTTCGAGATTAATCTACCCAGTCTATTTATGTCAATCACTTTCTGACGGCTGCGTTTTGTTAGAAGCAAACGAATGTCCCAACCTCGTCTCATGCAGACACCTTGTAACCATCTCGCCTTGTCACCTTATAGTGCCCTTCAAAGGGTTTTCACTAATGAGATTCTCTCATTTCTCTCAATCTCTCGTCGCCTTAGGGTGCCTGTAAAGGTTTTCACCGTAAGACTCTCTCATTTTATTTCTCTTAGCTTTCTTCGCCTTAAGGTGCCCGCGAGGGTTTTCACCGTTAAGACTCTCTCATTTCGCTTTCTTTCCATGTGGTGGGTTGGGGTATTATCCATGAAATTTCCTCTAAAGGGCTAACCCTTTTCAGCTTGTGAGTCCTAGATTCAGTCGAGGATTGAAGTGTCATTCGTAGTTTTCATTCGCATGACTTGGCATTTCTCCAATACTGATCAAGAGGTCTTTTTGGTCATTAATGTGGTTTTTGTGCGTGAGGCTAAAGAAAAGGGGTTTAATCTCAACGGTTAGCTCATTACAACTTTCGGAATCCACACTATCTTTTCGAACGAAACAATGACTTCTGCCCCAGTTTTGTTACTTGGGGAATCTTTGATTTTTATTTTATTATGACCGAGCCGCGTGGCGCCTACGTATCCTTCTTGAGGAATCAGGTCGAACGTAGTTCACTTTTTCTTGTGTCTTTTCTTTGTTTCTTTTTCTATTTTGTTACACATCTTCCTTGATGATTCTGAAAGAGGTATATGAAAGAATAATTAAGGCTCAAAGGGGAAAACAAGGGTTAAAGTGTTTGGGTAGTAGAAAAATTGCCTCTGTCATTTCATTCTCCGAAAAATGCCAACTACAAACAAACGAAACCAAACGTTGACAAATGCATTAAAGAATTACACATAATATCTCTTGACTGCATCGGAATTGATAGCCATATCAGTGCATCTTCCCTCAATATCAGTTAGACATAGCGCGCCGTTGGATAATACCCTAGTCACAACAAATGGTCCTTGCCAATTTGGAGCGAACTTGCCTTTTGCTACGGCCTGATGTGGTAGAACTCTCTTCAGCACATGCTGTCCCACTTCAAATTTCCTGGGACGTACCTTCTTGTTATATGCTCTTGCCATTCTCTTTTGATACAATTGGCCATGACATACTGCTGTCAATCTCTTTTCATCGATCAAACTCAATTGCTCCAATCGGGTTTTGACCCATTCATCGTCGTCAATCTCAGCTTCAGCGACAATTCGGAGGGATGGAATTTCAACTTCTGCTGGTATTACTGCTTCAGTCCCGTACACCAACAAGTAAGGAGTTGCACCTACCGAAGTCCGGACGGTAGTGCGATAACCTAACAGTGAGAATGGTAACTTTTCATGCCATTGCCTAGACCCTTCTACCATCTTCCTCAATATCTTCTTTATATTCTTGTTTGTCGCCTCAACCACACCATTTGCTTTGGGACGGTATGGTGTGGAATTTCGGTGTGTAATCTTGAACTGTTGACATACCTCCTTCATCAATCCCCTATTAAGATTGGCACCGTTATCTGTGATGATTATCTTTGGAATTCCAAACCTGCAGATGATGTGGGAATGTACGAAGTCCACCACCGCCTTCTTAGTCACTGATTTGAAGGTTTTGGCCTCCACCCAATTGGTAAAATAATCGATTGTTACCAGAATGAACCTATGACCATTGGAAGCCGCAGGTTCTATAGGTCCAATAACATCCATACCCCATGCGACAAACGGCCATGGTGCTGACATTGTATGCAACTCGGTTGGCGGAGAATGAATCAAATCTCCGTGTATCTGACACCGATGGCATCTTCGCACGAAACTTATACAATCACGCTCCATAGTGAGCCAGCAATATCCTGCTCAAAGAATCTTCTTTGCCAATACATATCCGCTCATCTGTGGTCCACAAACTCCGGAGTGTATATCTGTCATCACGGTTGTGGCTTGACTCGCATCTATACATCTCAACAATCCCAAATCTGGGGTTCTTTTGTACAGCACCCCTCCACTAAGGAAAAATCCGTTCGCCAATCGCCGAATAGCTCTCTTTTGATCTCCAGTTACTTACTCTGGGTATATTCCTAACCCGAGGTATTCCTTGACATCATGAAACCATGGCTCACCATCCATCTCTTCTTCTATCATATTGCAATAAGCATGTTGATTCCGGATCTGAATATGTAACGGATCAACACGAATCTTGTCCGGGTGATGTAACATCGATGCCAACGTAGCCAAAGCATCAGCAACCTCATTATGCATCCTTGGGATATGCCTAAATTCTACTGATCGGAAACGCTTGGTCAGGTCATGCAAACATTGACGATACGGGATAAGCTTCAAATCTCTGGTTTCCCATTCTCCCTGAATCTGATGTACTAGAAGGTCCGAGTCTCCCAAGACCAAGACGTCCTGTACATCCATGTCTACCGTTAATCGTAACCCTAAGATGCACGCCTCGTACTCAGCCATATTGTTGGTACAATGAAAACGCAGTTGAGCAGTAACAGGATAATGATGAACCGTTTCAGAGATAAGCACAACCCCTATTCCGACTCCTTTTGCGTTCGCCGCTCCGTCGAAGAAAAGCTTCCACCTTGGATCCTCGATTAACTCTAACCCATCAATTTGCAATACTTCTTCGTCTGGAAAATACGTCCTCAAAGGTTCGTATCCATCATCCACGGGATTCTCCGCTAAGTAATCGGCTAGGGCTTGAGCTTTCATAGCCGTCCTTGTCACATATATGATGTCGAATTCTGTAAGTAGTATTTGCCATTTTGCTAACCTCCCTGTAGGCATAGGCTTCTGGAAAATATACTTCAATGGATCCAAACGTGAAATGAGGTAAGTAGTGTAAGAAGACAAATAATGTTTCAGCTTTTGGGCTACCCAAGTCAAAGCACAACAGGTCTTTTCCAAATGAGTGTACTTAACCTCGTGGACCGTGAATTTCTTACTGAGATAGTAAATGGCCCGTTCCTTTCTGCCAGTAAGATCATGCTGCCCCAGTACGCAGCCGAACGAATTCTCCAAAACCGTTAGATAAAGAATCAGGGGTCTACCCGGTTCAGGCGGAACCAGTACGGGTGGGTTTGACAGATACCCTTTGATTTGGTCAAATGCTTCCTAACATTCTGTCGTCCATTCTATCGCGTAGTCGTCTTTCTTCAACGGACGGAATATGGGTTCACAAGTTGCCGTAAGCCGAGCAATAAACCTACCGATGTAATTTAATCTTCCCAACAAACTCATTACCTCTGTTTTCTTTGGCGGGGGTAACTCCCGGATGGACTTGATTTTGGACGGGTCCAACTCAATGCCCCGTCTAGCCGACGATGAATCCTAGCAACTTTCCCGATGGAACCCCGAATGCATATTTGGCCGGATTCAGCCTTGATATCATATCTTCGAAGTCTTTGGAAGAACTTCCTGAGGTCACGTGGTCTTCCCGACGTCTAGATTTTATGATCACATCATCCACGTACACTTCAATTTCCTTGTGTATCATGTCATGGAATACCGTAGTCATCGCCCTCATGTATGTTGCTCCTGCGTTCTTTAAACCGAACGGCATCACTCGGTAGCAATAAGTCCCCCACGGTGTGATAAACACCGTCTTTTCTACGTCCTCTTCATCCATCAAGATCTGATGATATCCCGCGTAGCAGTCCACAAAGGATCCGATTTCACGTCCGGCGCAATTATCAATCAGGATATGGACATTGGGAAGTGGGAAATTATCCTTAGGGCTCGCCTTGTTGAGATTGCGGTAGTCCACGCATACTCTGATCTTCCCGTCTTTCTTTGGCACCGGTACTACGTTAGCCAACCATTCAGGGTATCGAGTGACACGAATGACTTTCGCCTGCAACTGCTTGGTTACTTCCTCCTTGATCTTTACACTCATCTCCGTCTTAAATTTCCGCAGTTTTTGCTTGACGGGAGGGCATGATGGGTCAGTAGGTAATTTGTGAACCACTAGATCAGTGTTGAGTCCTGGCATGTCGTCGTACGACCATGCAAAAATGTCTTTAAACTCCATGAGTGTTTTGATCAATTCTTCCCTCAGGTTGGGTTCAATATGGACACTTATTCTGGTTTCTTTGACGTCATCTGTGTCCCCCAGATTAACAACCTTAGTATCATTTAAATTTGGTTTGGGTTTTTCCTCGAAGTGACTTAATTCTTCACCGATTTCTTCTACGGCTTCATCATCGCCGTATTCCGATTCACTCTCGTCACCTCTTATTTCATGCGTTATTATTTCCAAACCAGATTGACTTTCTAGACTGGGTTGATTAATCTTTAAGCACGCCATATCATTAAGATCAGTTGAAAGAAAGTTTCTCAGAAAAGTAAAAAGAAGGAAAATAAACAAAATTAGACATGAAGGGAACAAAATTTCATTAATGGGAACAGTACAAGGAAAAACAAGCTTGCAAACTCAAATCAAAATGAACTAAAACAAACGGATTTTACTTCGGGGACAACCCCAACACAAAATTTCGAAAGAAAACAATCCAAACAAACTACCAAGACTCCTTCCGGACAGGGAGAGGAGTAGCCTTCCAATTATTCAACTTTGCTTTCGATCCCACAAATTGTATCTCGGCTTGGCTGGATCTTTCGCCATCCTCTAGCATGCATACATCTGCGAATAGGTCCTCAAACTTTCTTAAGAACTCTTCGTCTGGCCTAACCATAGGACTGGGAACCTTTGTCGTCGGATGTCCTCTTACTCCAGACCTGACAAAAGATCGGGAAAGGCGCGGAACAGGCTTCGGGAGCACCCATGTCTTCTGCTTATTCCTCTTGGCTCGCTGGATGTCCTCTGATGTCGGCTTGAATCCCAAGCCGAAGGTTCCCACATTTTCGACCACAGATACCGGTTGTATGATTCCTTGCAGAGATGCACCTAAACCTTTGCCGGGTATGAAACCATGTCTCAACATTTCATGAGCCACCATGACGTCTGCAGTAATTATTCTGTCATTGGGAATGCATTCCCTTCTGGAACTCGGTTGGCGGATACCACATCGCAGATCTGGTATACCCACGACCCCACATCCTCTTCTGTCTCAACAAAGGGGACGATGGTGCCTGGTTGTAGATCATTCTCTCCATGGACTACGATCTCCTGTCGGTCCCATTCAAACTTGACTAGTTGGTGTAGGCTGGATGGAACCGCTTTTGCAGCATGGATCCACGGTCGTCCTATCAGAAGGTTGTATGAAACTACCATGTCCAGCACCTGGAATTCCATGGTGAACTCCATAAGTCCGATTGTCAAGACTAATATTATGTCCCCGACCGATGCCTTGCCTCCTCCATCAAACCCTCGGACACATATGATGTTCTTGCGTACCCTGCCGATATCCACTTTCAACTTGTTTAGTGTAGAGAGAGGACAAATGTTCGCACTAGACCCATTGTCGACTAGGACTTTGGTAACCACCGACCCCTCACACTTTACCGTAAGATATAAAGCCTTGTTGTGCTCGGTGCCTTCCTCATGCAACTCATCATCGGTGAAGGTGATCCGGTTTGCTTCGAAGATCCTATTGGTGATCTTTTCCAAATGACTCACAGAGATTTTATCAGGCACATGGGCCTCATTCAAAACTTTCATCAAAGCTTGTCGATGTTCTTCGGAATGTATCAGCAAGGACAGCAATGAGATTTGCGCAGGAGTCTTCTTCAGCTGTTCTAGGACATAATAATCATGCATCTTCATCTTTTTCAGGAATTCCTCTGCCTCTTCGTCAGTTACCGGCTTTTTTAGTGTTGCCGGAGTAGTCTTCCTTAATTCCGCAGGGGCAAAACATCTCCATGAGCGGGTCAAACCTTGCGCTTCGCAAACATCCTCTTTAACTTCTTTTCATTTGTAAGTTGTCGTGATCCGATCATAATTCCATGGAATAGCTTTGCTATCAGCTATTGGTAACTGTATTGCTGGCTTGATGATGAAAGGATCCACTCGAACACCTGCTACAGTCAAGACGGGTTTGGTTGCTGCCCCCGGTAAATTTATTTTTACTCCCTCTGGCCTCATAGGCACTTTGTTCACACCTCCCTTTTCTGCTTCCAACCCCTCTTGTACGTCCTTCTTAGAGATGAGTGACTCATCAAAGCTTGGCCCCTTTTTCATTCCTACCCTACTAGACTTGATCATCATTACAGTCTGAGAGGTTTTCTCTTTTCCCTCTTCGACCCGTACCAACTCGATCATGTTGGTCTCATGATGAGTTGGAAGTGGATTTTGGTTGATGTTGGGCTCCGCTGGAGTCTGGACCTCAATTCGGCGAGTGTCGACGAGTTCCTGGATGGCTGTTTTCAACCGCCAACACTTTTCTGTGTCGTGCCCCGGACATCCTGAGCAGTATGCACAATTTATTGAATGATCCAGATTCTTTGGAAGAGGGTTTGGTAGCTTAGCCTCGACCGGATTTAGCAACCCTACTTGCTTCAAACGGTGGAACAAACTGGTGTAAGACTCTCCTAAGGGAGTGAAGGTCTTCGTCCTTGGTGCTCTGTCGTTCTTGAAGGCTTGATTCGGACGAAAGCCCGCACCCGTGGGATTTCTATAGGCTCTTGGGGGCGGGTAATTATTCTGTGGATTTGGCGCACGCCATGGTGCCTGGACGGGAGGTGGAGCATATGATTGGGCATGATGGACGGTGAAGTGAGCATCTGGTGTTGGGTAATAGTGTTGTGGATGGTTATATGGATTGTGAGAGTAATTTTGTTGGTGGGGCTGTGGCGAATTATACTGGGGTGCGGGGCCTCTATTCCTGAACCATGCTCCGGAATCAACTGCCGCGACCTCTTCTTTCCTCTTTTTCCCAAGCACCCCTCCGGTGCCACTTTGAATAGCTTGAGTGGTGGCTTTCAACGCTGCATAACTCATGATCTTGTTAGCTTTCAAGTCTTCCTCGATCATAGCCCCCATCTTTATCACCTCAGTGAATGACTTTCCCACGGACGTCACCAGATGTCCGAAATAGGTTGGCTCCAGTGTCTGTAGGAAGTAATCCACCATTTCATTCTCTCTCATCGGCGGATCTACCCTCGCTGCATGTTCCCTCCAGCGGAAACCAAATTCTCTAAAACTTTCGGCGGGTTTCTTCTCTAACTTTAGCAATGATAAGCGATCGGGGATTATTTCAAGATTATACTGGAACTGGCCGATGAATGCTTGAGCCAAGTCATCCTATGTAAACCATCTGCTGGGATCCTGCCTAGTGTACCACTCTAGTGCAGACCCCTCCAAACTCTGACCGAAGTAAGCTATCAGAATCTCATCTCGTCCTCCGGCTCCTCGCATTTTACTACAAAAACCTCGAAGATGGGCTACTGGGTCACCATGCCCTTCGTATAGGTCAAACTTGGGCGTTTTGAACCCGACTGCCAACTGGACATCTGGGAATGGACACAGATCTTTGTAAGTGACACTGACCTGGTTACCCAAACCATGCATATTCCTGAAGGACTGCTCCAGGCTTTTAACCTTTCGAATAACTTCCTCATGCTCCGAACTTTTGACGTGCTTTTTCGGTTATGCCGTGTTATCCCAATGAGGGGTGTGTGAATGCGGTTCAGGAGCCTTAAAGGTAGGCTCAGGAGAATAACAATTATTGTCGTGGATTTGAAAAAGCGGCTCACTGGACGACTTTTGTAAAGTAGTAGGTGGAGGTGCCACAAAAATAGGGGTAACCGGGGGAGGAGGATTTTGTCTGGCTGGTGAAACCGGGGAGGTATTTGGGTTTTCCCCTTGATAATAAGGATATATTGGTGCACTTGTCGAGGGGTCAATGGGCGGACGCTCTGGTGCTGGTGGAAGAGTAGGAAGGTTTGGTGATGATTGTCCCCTAGCCCATGCTAGGTGCATCTCTGTCATTTGTTGTCTCAACCGGTCCACTTCTTCTTTCATGATTTGTATCTCTGTTTTCTCCCCATCAAGACTTTTTCCGGAACTAGACATGCTTGCTGGAATTGGACCTTTTGATCTAGTATGGTAAGGGTGATTGGCCAGTATATTCTGTCAAGTCAACTGCTTCTCTGGAAATGCAACAAACTTGTTAGCTCACTGAGTTTAACAGATATGTTATCTCACGTCGGATGCAATGCACCTAATCAATTAACCATTTCTATATGTATTCATCGCATGCGTCATTCCAGCTTTTCTTTTTCTTATTCTCTTATCCTTGAAAACTTTATTGTTATTAACCTTCCCATTTTTCTCTTTTTTTAGTGGTGGTCGAATCTTAGGTGGATTGCCTACGTATCACGTCCCCGCGTGAATCAGACCGAGCGTAGTTCTAATACAATAGACATAAGATATGAATGAAATGTTCATAAATTTTATTTCAACAAACTTCAAACTTGAAACACTTGCAAAGTGACAACAATGGAGAAAAACTTTTAAAAGGACAAACAGACTCTAAAACAACAGACTCTTCTAAGCATGTTCCAAAGCCTCGAATCTTTGCGCCCGGGGGGCGTTGTTTGGCCTTGCTGCAGTTCTTGGTGTAAGATCTTTCTGTATACTCCCCAATTCTGCCATGACTTGGTGGACACATTCCATGATTGAAGAGAAGAGGGCAGGTCGAGGTGTTTGTTCGCAAGTCAAACACTTCATAGTGATGTAGTGCCCGATTTCATTGATCCGGGTCCTGATCATGTCTTTTTCTCTGAGCAGCTGCCCTATGTGTCGGTTCTTCGCCCCTAAGACTCGAGAGTTGCCGGAGACATGGTCCAAGAGCCTATCTATTTGTCTTTCCATCCGTGTCATCAAGTTGTGACAACGATCTCTATCTACCTTGGCATCTTGGACTTGCCTGAGAGTTCGTTCTCTAAGAACGGCATTTACTTTTCTTAAATCAATGATGATTGCATCATAGTCTTTCTCTACTTGTTGTAAGCGGAGTGCCTCTTGGTGGGCTGCTATCTTCCATTTTGTCTGGACTGCAACCAAAGCCGATTTTGCCTTCTCCAAGTCTTCTTGGTGTTCAAAGGCTTTCCTTTCCAAACCGTTTATCAACATCTCATTACTCCGACTTCTCCTTGACCTTTCTGCGGCCAATTGCATCTCTTGAATTTGAGTTCGGAGTGCTTCTCTTTCCTGCTCCCAACCGACCCTTTCTCGATCAAAATCAGCTTGTTGTATATCCATGGCAGCTTCCAAAATTCCCTTGTCTTCTTTTAAAGTGTTAATGCAAGATTGGAAATCTTGTGCTGTCTCATGTTTAGCCTCCCTTACTCGGGTTTCTACCTCTTTCTCCCAATCTACGGCATACTTCACTGACCTTTCTGACCTTTGCTCTGGCATTGATTGGTTGTGGAACCATTCGAGATATGCGAGACTCACTTCTCCCCGTTCTCGATCGGCAACCATTTCGTCGATGTCGGAGAGTCGACTACCGAACCATACCTTCTGTGCATAAGTCTCCCTCGGGGTCTCCTCCGTCGCGAATTCCCATGTAGACGATCGCATATCCTCAATTGGGGGCCTTTTCTCTTCTCTACCCAACTGCCGCATAACACGTAGTGGGGCGTATGGTTGGAAACCCCTGAAGCCCATTAGTATGTAGAATGGGCGATATGTCGACATATGCATGATTTTGGCAGAAGGGAACCAATAATAATTCCAGGTAAGTTGATCCGCTCTTAAAGATTTGAGAAGTTCTTGCCAAGTCCTCAAATCTTCTAGAAGGTTACAACGGGCGGCTATGTTTGTATGACAATGAATATAATTCAACCAATCCGCGTTGAAGTTTATCACAATTGGGTGATGATAGAGATGTTCTACAAACCACATTTGTAATAGGATATTGCAACCCTCAAAATAATCTTTTCCTTCTTGGCACCGAGTTAAAGCCCGGAAGATGTCTCCTAGTATCATTGGAAGAACAGTGTGTTCCTCGTTACTTTGTAGATATGAGACCACCACAGCCAAACGGATTCTGATGCGTCCGCCACGTTCGGGAAAAACCATGGTTCCCAAAAAAGCGATCATAAAGGCATAAACCCTCAAGTCTCCCCAGGCGTCATAATTCAACTGGTTGACAAATTCAGTGTTTGAGAATTTCGCGAACCCATTCTTATCACCAAATCTGTCGTAGAGATAATCCAGTGGCACCCAACCGTTCTCCAAACAACCCATGGGAACCCGCCGGAGACATAACTTTTTCAAGAAATTATTTACACCCATCTGCCTAGGAGCTGCAGGTCTCATATTGTGCAAATCTCTTCCGAGCCCTGTGAGTCCGCCCAATTCTTCCAAAGTAGGTGTCATTTCGCAATCCCGAAATCTGAACACATTGCTTGTTGGGTCCCAAAAACTCACTAAAGCTCTGATCACATTTTTGTCCGGTTTATCATCATGATGTCCGGAAGAAACTTGAGGTGCTTGTGAACTTGATTTCTTTCCCAAGCCGAGAAACTAGTCCACCATTTACAGAGCCGATCCGGGGTCTTGTCTTGGACCATGAACATGGGTGGCATTTCGTCTCTTGCCCTTTTCTTGCCGATTCGTTGCGAGGAAGTCATGCTGATCCTAGAAAAGATAAAAATGAACTTAAGATTTTTTTTTTCAAATTTTTTTTTTATTATATTATGTATAAAAAAACGAATCTTGTTAATAAGGCCTTTCAGCACTTGAAGAAGATTTGAAGGTTGTATAACAGGATACCAGTGTGGTGTCTATATTCCGTTTTGCGAAATTAGTCCTCCGACGCCCCTTTTGAGGCGTTTGGCTATTTTTGCAAAATTTCCTAACTCTCGACTAAAACCAAAAATTCTAATATTTTTATTATTGTTTTTCTTTTAAAAAAATCAGTATTAGTTGAGCCCGATATGGGTTGCCTACGTATCTCATGTTTGGTGAGAATCAAACTTGCGAAGTTCGAAAATAAAAGGACTAAATCATTTTAAGAAAAGAAAACAAACTATTTTTAAACAGCATTTCTAAAACAAATTATTTTCAAAGGAACTAAGAAACTTTATTTGGAATTTTTTTTTTTGCATTTTTTCAAAAATTTATTTTTTAAAGAACTAACTATTTTCGTAAAATTAAGAAAATTTATTTGGAATTTTTTGCATTTTTTCAGAATTTATTTTCAAAGAACTAACTATTTTCATAAAATTATTTTAACTATGTACCCTGACGTTTTCCACTTCTTCCTCTTTTTAACAAACCGGTCGGCATGTAAGATCGAAACAAATAAATGCACACGAAAAGATGCAACAAGTTGGTCTTTTTGTTTCAGGTACACCTGTCCTAGACAGGCCCAACCCCTGTGTTGAGCCTCCTAAGTCAAATATGCACATGATGCAAATAAACGTTCCTATCGGGGATCCGGCATAAGGTTTTGTTATTCTAAGTCATCATCCTGTTGGAAAAGTGTCTAGACTGGCTTTAACTCGAGCGGACAACTCGAGCCGAAGAGTGTCAATGCACCGGTAGCATGGCTTTCCGGCTTAATTGACAAAACTCTCCGCCTAAACACGTGTGACTACAAAATCCTTCACCGGGTGCCAAGCACCACAGCTATCTTGAGAAAAACGGGCTATGTCCAGCAAATGCCCGGTATTATATTTCAAAAGACTCAGAAGAGAAAAAAAAATGGGTATCGGCACAATTTATATACAATTCACAAAATATCAAAGCAGTACAAAACCTGTCGGCCTACTCTAAACCCAAATTAGGGTGTCATATCTAGATGTCCCATCCTCATATCTTTACAGTTAATGTATTTTGTACTATGTTAGGATTCTCCTCCTATTAAAGGGGATCCTTACTATCACACCTCCTTTTGGCGCGCCCGCTACCCGGGGGTAGGAGCGTAATGGAGTTTTTCCAATTTAAGTGACAATGTTCGAAACGGGATTATTTTATTTATTTCAGAGTCGCCACTTGGAATAAATTAAGGTGTCCCAAGTCACCAATTTATTTAAGTCCCGAATCGAGGAAATTTCGACTTTCCAAATGAAGTTTGCGAACCAGAAATTCTAAGTAAGGAATTCTGTTGACCCGAGGGAAGGTGTTAGGCACCCCGGATCCCGTGGTTCTGGCACGGTCGCTTCAATTATTAATAAATGACTAAAAATGCCTGATTTTATACATGTTTATAAATTATATACTCTAATTAAACTTCAAACCGCTCTATTAATTTGAAACCGGACCCAAAGAGAACAAAAAACTAATTACAACATAGACTCGGACTTTTGACAAATGAAAAATGTATCCGAATTACTTACTTTGAAAACTATGCTGATTAAAGAAAACATTGTAAAACTAAACTAAAAAAAATCAATTTATTTAACAGGATATCTCTTAAAATTATTGCCAGTTAAAGAATCGTACCAAATGACGGGTTATTTCCTAGCTTTTTGATTTACGGCCGGAGATTAAATGACAAGATATAAACTAACGGAAAATTGATCAAAATATGCGGAATAGAAATGATTCAACTTGATCCAATTATTAAAAAAGTAAAATTGTTTACTATCCTTAATCCGATGTTAATTAGCGAAAGCAAAACTATGCGATTAAAATCGATCCAACATTGGCATCTAAAAAACGGGTTAACTTATCTTATCTACTTAAATACAAATGGGTTTCAAGGGAAAATCAAACGAAGAAATTCAAAAATGATTCGAAATACCTTGCACTAATTAACATCAATCAAATTAACACCTTGAACATGCTTAAGTTACTTGATTTTAACAAAGTACCAATTTAACATATCAAAGAAAATCTCAATCCGTATATATTGGCTAGTTTTACTTACATGGATCTAAATATATGCTAACAAAATAGAAACTAGTTAAACGTAACGAAAAACTAAACGATAGTCTAAAAATAAATCGAGATTACAATACAAGCCTAACGGGTTTTATTTCGAATTATTCATAACGAAAGTAAGAACTAAATGGACATACATAACTGTGTGCGCTCTTAAACTCTTAATGCTTAATAGTACAATCCTTAATACGACTAACACCCCCAATTTAATGGATATCTAACAAGATCATTCATATGATGGCTTCGCGGCAATATTCAAAACATGCTTTCATTTTTATTTCCAGTAAAAGCAATAGACAACCCAAGGATGTGTACCTGGAATTCAAAAGCAAAAGAGGAAGTGAGTGACTTGTTCGGCAGTGAACAAGAACAGCAAGATAACAGCGGCGGCAGTAAAATTCCAGCAAGAATAACCGATGGGAATTGACCAAAAACTCAATTCAAACAAACCACGAATAGTGCGAAACCAGTAGAAACCAAAACAAACCAAAACAACCTTGACCAAACCAATTAGTATGGAGTCTTGATTCAAACAAAATAGATTCAAACAGATTCTCAATATGTGTTTCCTTACTCTCTTTGTGAGTGTTTTTCCAGTGAATCCCTCTCTGTTTTTCTCAATCTGTTCTCAAATGAGTGAATGTGTGTTGCTTTCAGTGAGTGTGTGTATTCCAGAGAATGTTCTGTGTATGTATTGTTCCGCCAAATGATCTCAAAAAATATGTTTCCAGAGAGTGTTTTCTATCTGAGTGTTAGTGTTTTCCAGAGAATGCTCTGTGTGTGTATTAGTCTCTCAAAATGTGTCCCCCTTCCAGTGAGTTCCCTATCTCCTTTTATAGCCTTCAAATGACCAGAGTAACAGCCCCCATTTCTTTTAGTTTCAGATCTGTCCAGCTTTCTTAAACTCATCCCATGTGCATTACTTTTGACCCTTTTTTCAGTTATTCTCATGTGTTTCTGATTATACAACTAACCAGCATTTAATAAAGTTAGAAACACTCATTATCATCATGATATTCTCTGATTATCCCACCCTGTTTTGTCTAAGTATAGGTTTTAACAACTAAACAAGTCCTAAAGGTAAAAACCAATGGGGTATACTGCTGTCCAGCAGGTTTTACCAACTCATCTTCATGTGTATTGCACTTTAAAGGTTAATTTTATGACTACTTAAATGGACTAACAGCTATACCCAATTCACAACCTAATTTAAAATCAACAATGGTTCAAAACAACAATCCAACAGTTAACTCAATACTCAGAACAAACAACAAACAGAAAAAGTTTAATTCGAGCAAAACAATGAACCACTGCCCAGAATTTCAAACAACAAATTCGCGAATTTAAACGACGACATTCGTTAAGTCGAATCACAACATGTATGATTGATAACAAACCAATCGCAAAGACAGTGATTTCCAAACTCTCGGCCAAAGTAGTCCAAAAATGAAGAATTAGCTATTCGACGAAATATCGAATCGAATTCCTATCGTATAACTACATCATTTATAACAAACAATCAGAAGCAAACAAGTCGATCAAATAAAAGGTCCCAAAAGAAGAAGAAATTGAAGATGTCCGAGGGAAAAAAAATCAACAAACAAATGAAACTAACAAAAACAATTAAACTAAATTGACAACTATAAGTAAATAAAAACAGAAAAAGAAAAGAAAAGAAAAGAAATACCTTGAAACCAAAAAATGGAGCTCGGCCGACTTGGTCTTCGGCATTCGAGGTCGAAAGGACCTTAATTGAAATGTTTTCCAAGTGAAAACATATCAATTAAGGTCTATTAGACCTCAATTCAAAAATCCGGCGAAGAAAATCTCCAATTTGAATTTAGGGTTCTTAACATACGGATTTGGGGCTTGACGATTTCCGGTTAGATTTGAACAAAACCAAAGGTGGTTTGGGTGTGAGCGAGGCTAGCTAGGGGATGCTATGGTGTGAGTTTGGGGCCGGTTGGGGTAGATTCGAGTTTTGCTCGAATCTTCAAACGAAGATTCGAGGAATCCCATGGTGATTCGAGCCAAACCATGCACGGGGTTGGGATGGGGAGGTTGAGATGAAGATTTGGTGTAAAAATGGAGGGGTTTGGACGACTGCCGCCGGCGGAGGCGATTTCCGGCCGGCGGCGTGCGGTGGTAGCGACAACGGCGTTACAGAGGTGTCTCCTAGGTTAGAGAAATGGCGGAAATGAAATGAAAAATGGGTTTGGGGGTTGTTTGGTATATTGAAATTATAAGAATTAATCTCAACCGTTGGATTATTACATCCAACGGCCAAGATTAATGGAGTGATGGGCGGGTTAAGAGTGGGTTTGGGTACGGATCCGGGTAAGCTGGGGTTTGGACTGGGGTTATTTTAGTTTTTTGG